>CM061534.1:56018161-56051366 GCA_030545055.2 Neoaliturus tenellus | reverse complement strand
TGACAAAATTGATTTGCAATTTAGCTGAGAAATCACAAGTCCGAAATTAAGAGAGGGGGAGAGAGAGAGAGAGCGAGACTCATAAAGGATGACTAGCATGATGTCGACTAGCATGACTAGTCAATGCGCCCTAAGCATACAAAAATAATACTCTCGTGGCAGGGCCTTTTTATATAAAGAGACTAGCTGATTACCGGTGCTTTGCAACGGTACTCAAATACTACTTAGGTGGTACTCAAATGCCAGCCCCAGGAATTTTATGCCCTTCAGTTGAGCTCTTTACTAGGCTCACTCGCCGTCAGGTTCAGCTAGTTTGCTGCACTCACTACCCTCAAGTTTGTAATATACCGTATCTATTAATTTTTCAATCCCAATCTTCCCTCAATACTTTACATGAGAAAAATTCATTAGAGTTCGTTATAGCTATGCTCACTTGCCTCAAGTCTATACTATCCTTTAGTTTTTCTAAAAATTTTCCCTCAATACTTTAAATGAGAACAGTTTATATATTAATATTCCTAAATGTAATCATATGGTTATCACTAAAATGTTGCTTCCAACGTAATTATCTATTTAACCTCGTTGGTTGCTTCCAACAATAACCCATAAAAATAACATAACAATAACAATACCATACCTATATGGTAATTTCGAAGACGTCTGGGGCGGAGTCCTATGTTGAGGTTAAGTCAATTTTTATGGAGTTTTCACCTCAAGAGCTTTCAATCAAGTATGTAGTTTTGTCTTCTGGAAATGCTCAAACACTACATCCGACATTCAAAACTCAACTTCCAACTTTAAATACGTGATTTAGTGTGCAAACTGTAAAAGATAGAGCAAACCCTCAAATACAAAAGTTGTAGATAGTTTAATTCCCCACTGATTTTATTAGATTTTAGATCAGATACACCCTTGAGGCCCTCGACTGCAAAAACTAAAAATGATACCCAACTTTCCAGCCACCTCAGCAAGTTTTAAAGGTCTCTATTTGTCTAAGAGTTGAAGAGGGTGATCTGTCGTCAATTTTTCTGGAGTTTTTACGTCAAGAGATTTCAGTCAAGTATATGGTTTTGGTGTTTTGACTTCTGGGAATACTTAAACAACTTGTGATACATTCTACATTAAAAAACATGAGTGTAGGATGTCACACAAGTTGTTTAAGCCTACACACAAGTAGGCAAGCTGTTTAACACCTGGACGATGCTATGAAACATCTTTTGTGTTGGAAGTAGACTGTATATTATGAAGTATACAAAGGCTGTTGACACTGTTTGACACTCTACCCTCCTCCAAAAAATGTCATTTTATGGGGTCCATGAGCACAGTGTAGCTTTTCTTAGATCTTATCTAGATGGAAGACACCAAACTGTTCTGAAAGATGGCAACATGTCTAGTTTTAATAAGATGGTTGAACATGGAGTGCCACAAGGCTCTGTGTTAGGGCCATGAGGAGGTCCATGTCTCAAAACAGTGATATATCTTTTATTGTTTAAATTAATGACCTCCCATCCATGGTTCAGGATGAGTTAACACAATCTTATTTGTTTGCAGATGATTTGGCTTTATCTGTTAACTGGCTTGGAATTAAGATTAAGACTGGAGGAAAACTCTAATGCCATACATGACAGGTGCAATGACAACAGTCTTTGTCTTAATGATAAAAAAAACTGTTGAAAACCAACAGTCTTTGTCTTAATGATAAAAAAACTGTTGAAATTTTGTTTACTTCGAGTCGATTGAAAACTGCACCTGTTGATAGTGTAAATTTATTGGGATTTATCTTGAACCTGGTCTGGGTTGGGAAACTCAAATAACTCTGTAGTAAATCAAGGTTGTAGAGGCATTTTCATGCTTAGGGATCTTAAAGGGGTCCACACACTATCGAACGTGTCCGTCGAGCTGTCGGTTCCTATGTCGGTCCCGACAGCTCAGCGGACACGTCAGGTTGGATGATTTGCGGTTGAGCATGTCAGTTGCAATAAAATGGATTTAGAGAGAAAAGTTGCTATTCTTGGTGGAATTTTTATTTTAACTAGTCAAAAAAAAATCAACGCTTTTGGTAAAAAATTTGGTTTTTAGAAAGAGACAATTTCAGCCATGTAGGTCTTATCAACGAACTTTCAATTAGGGAATACAACCTAACGATTGCAAAAACTTTGTTATGATGAGTGATGAAAATTTTGAGGATATCTTGGGACGAATTTCTGAACGTATTGAAAAAAAAACATACTATGTTGAGACCTCCAATTTCAATGATAAAAGTTTCAATGATACCATCTCGGGCGCGGAGCATAAAAGCTCCTATGTAAAGCAATGTAGTTAGGCAGGCCTAGTTTTTTTTAATCTTGAATTTACAATTTGTAACCGTATAAATGTAGGTATACAAATACTTTTTCTTCTGTATTAAGGGGTGAAAGGGGAGGGGTCGGGGGGAATTAAAAACCCTTTAGGCCTACGTCCCATTTTGAGTCTGTAAAATTATGGCAAACCTATATTTAATACATGCTTGGTTTTCATAAAATTAAATATAAAATCGTCGGTGAGTTTTCTAACACTTTTGAATTGATATATAAGTTATATATAATAAAGACTTATTGGTTATGTTTCAAGATTTCATGAAGTCCATTCCCGGTACTGTTTCATTTGATCTAAAATTTATGTGGAAAACCAATATGGTGCAAATAAATCTTTCAGGTTTTAAATCCCGCATTATTTTTATAAACTAATAATGCAAACCAATAATAATAGCAATTAAACAAAGAAATTTACACTAATATTTTCCGATCAATATCTTTTTAACAAAATATTTATATGGAAACGGTGGTCTAGTCAGACGAGCTGCTTGACAGTGCCGACACACCACCTGACCAAGCATCCAACATATCCGCCGATCTGTCCTATACCCGACATCGGTCCCGACGTCGGAACCGACAGCTCGGCGGACATGTTTGATAGTGTGTGGACCCCTTTAGTCTTTGTGTTTCAATGAATGTGTTTTTGTCACTGTGTATGCTGTGAACACATTTTTAGTCACATATGGAACCATTTTCTGGGGAAATTATTCCTTTTCTAGGAATTATCAATCTTTTAAAAGAAGGCATTGCGTTATCATGTGTAGAGCTGGGATTAGGATTCACTGCAAACCTTTATATACGAGTATTTAGTTGAGACTCCTCACCCTACCTGCATTATATGTTCTGCCGAGATTTTTGCTATATGTAAAAAGTAACATCAACAAGTTTTTGCTGAATAAATCTCCACACTCATTGCACTTACTAGACAAGGGAACAATTTTTTTATTAAGTTCAATAAGTTTTCTAGAACTTTAAAGAGTTTTGAGGCAACTGCTCTAAAACTGTACAATCATTGACAAAGTGGAATGTGTTTCAAAACGAAAGAGTATTAATATAAAAACTTCAAGTAATATTTTAGTACAAACATGTAACTTAAACTGTAAGAAGATATGCTACTGTCTTAAATATCTAAGTTATTATTTCGTTTACGATTCCCGGCGATTTGAAGTGAATCGTTTAGAAATGAAGCAGAAATGTAGCCTCAAATGAAAGTATTTCATTTGGTGATTCATAAAACTAATTCACATTAATTTAGCAAATTCCAAAACATAAAACTCTTCTTCTTAGAGAAACGTCAACTTTGATTCCAGTAACTAAAGTCGTTGACCATATACACTAACGTTAATAGAATTCGATTAGCATTAGGCATGTTCGAAACCTATTTACGGTGGTGCGATCTTCTGTGGCGTACATGAAATACAAGTGACATATGTAACTCAGTATTACCACTCTTCTTAACCAAAGATGAAGCATTTATCCCTGAAGGTTATGTTTTTTGTGGTAAAATATTTTATAGAAAATAGCACTGTAAATCTGGCTGAATTATTACAACATTGATCGCAACCCCTGTGTCGAGGCTTAGACGAACCTTCTAAATTTCTGTATCAAACAAAAAGCATTAAGTTTATTCACGTTAGTGTATCTAGTCAATTCTAAAATGTTGAAGTTACCCAAGGTTTCAACTTGAAATCTTGTAATACATCAGATATAAAATGTTAATTTTTAACCCAAGCAAATAGACGGAAAGCCTACCCAATTCAAAATATAAACTATATTAATATATTTTAATAAAATATATGACTGTTGTATATTATTAATTTTTATATGCCCTAAGATCAGGATTTATTAAAATTCTGTACATTATGCCTACATGTGGCCTACTGTACCCATTTATTTTTATTTTTTTATATTTTGTTTTCATTGCTTTTTTGATTAAAGGAAAAGGGAAAGAAATTAAGCTACATAAAAGTTATGCCTTAGTCATATCATACATAATTTCATAAATCTACAATTTTGTGATCCGATCATAATTTGCTGTAAATTCAATGTAAAAATTTCAATAAGCCTAAAATCATTTAATTGTAAATTAAGTAAATGTAATTGTAACATGCCTAACTGAATGGTTTTTTGACACAGTCCTTTCAAGGTAAAACCACTTAAATCAACATAATTTATTTGAAAATAATGAAAGTTGAGTCAAAATTGGCATAATCGGTAACATTTGTCAATGCTGCCGTAATATTTAAATGTGTTTATATTCAAGAAACTGATAAAGTTTTAAAGTAAAATACAGTTATTAATGTGGTGGAAGGAGAGATCGCTAAAAGCCAACCTGTGCGTTGTTGATGGGGGGCCTACAATTTTTGGGGGGGATTCGCGCCATGGCCTTTGGGGGGGGATGGGCACCCCTGCAAACTCCGTTCACTAGCAGAGGTATAAAATTCTGTTGGAATCGTTGGTGTTTTTCTAAATTTCCAAAAAATTCCAGCGTGATCTTAAACTGATTGTGAAAACATTTGATTCCATTTTTTTTTTAGCAACTAAGGCAACAAGAATTTTGAGCCTTGGAATGGACAATCCTTTGTAGAACTGGGGACCAATTGAACAGACTATATCTTTGTTTAGGTCCTCAATAATTTCTGTTAAACGTTTCTTATTAATGTTACTGCTCAGTAGTTGCCACTTATTAATGTTTTCTGTTACAAGGTCGATAAACTCTTGATCTTGTTCGTTTAGTTTCAAGATGTGTACAGTTCGAGACATTGTTCCTTGCCTTCGTCTTGTCTTTTGTAGATCAATGATACCTGATAAACTAAAAACATTCACCAATCAAATCTGAATTCACCTTCAGAAATAGAGCCAAAATGGCTTTCTCAATGGAGTGGTGCTCATATTGAACTCAAATAAACCTAGTCAAAACTGTTTTTATGATCTTTAAGCCTATGTAACTCTTGTATATGTAATGTATTTTGTTTTGTAAATATAACTGTTTTAAAGTGTAACACTATTTTTGGAACACACAATACAGCACACAAGTATGGAATAACAGCCACAACAAGGAAATGGAATCTTGTCAAGAATGCTCAGTTCTTGAGCATTCACACAAGTCTGATAGGCCTACAGCAAGTTCACAAAGTAATATTCACCATTTTTATTGCTACACCATAAAAACTACAAACAGTAACATAAATGTGTACATTGGTCAGAACACTCTATATTATTGAAGGTGCAAATTAAATGGTTTAGTTTAATCTTTTTCAAATCATAACTTGCATACTGGCCCTTATAAGATATTAACAAATTTATTGGAAGTTAGTAGTTTGTCAAGTTGGTTAGTGGTATTCCTACGGACATCTCGTACAAAGTTCTGAAAAGCATCATCTAACTCATTTCGCTCTTTCCTTGCCTTTACTTCTTCAATTAGTTCAAGGTAAAAGGTGAGATAAAGTTCTTTGATTGTGTCTCGGAAGTTTTTCTCATCGATATCGTCAAGAAACTGCTGTGGTGTGCGATCAAGACTGCTAAGTCCACTGTTTTGATTGTACTTGTATTTCCTGCTAATAAAAGGATCACTGTAAAATTCTATACATTTCAGATGGGACTTTCTTGAAGTAAATGGTGTATGCGCCTGTCTGTGCTTAAGCCAATCCAGAATAACAAGGCAGCCCACCAAAAGCCCAGATCTCCCTTTTCAAACCCAAATGGATTTCCACAGTTAACATTAGGATCGTCTGATAAACTGTCTTCAATCGCAGTGCCCAAAAACCAAACTCCGTTGACTAGCAGAGGTATAAACTTCTGTTGGAATCGTTGAGGTGTTTTCTCTAAATTTCCAATCAATTCCAGCTTTATCTTGAACTCTTGGTGAAAAAATTCAATACCATTTTTTTGAGCAACTAAGGCAACAAGGATTTTTAGCCTTGGAATGGACAATCCTTTGTAGAACTGAGGACCAACTGAACAGCCTATATCTTTGTTTAGGTCCTCAATAATTTCTCTTAAACATTTCTTATTAACGTTACTGCTCAGAATTTGCCACTTATTAACATTTTCTGTCACAAGATCAATAAACTTTTGATGTTCTTCGTGTAATTTCAAAATGTGTACAGTTCGAGACATTGTTCCTTTTCTTCACCTCTTTTATAAATCAAAGATACACTGATCGATCAAGAAAAATACAAATTTTTTAAAACCCTCACAGAGCTGAGCCAGTCAGTAATAAACACTTGTTCATCATAAAAAATATACTTTTAAACTACTCACACTCAACCAACTCTTGACATAAAATTATTATCCACAGGTCCACAGTGAAATGACTCTAATTAAAAGCCCCTGATACACATTTCAAGTATCTTAATTAAATATGATGAAATTTGGATTTTCTTCAAGGTTTTGACCGATAACGGTTACACACTTGCCTCCGCTACTCCGCTCGTATTGAGGTTAACTGAGGTAATTGAGGTTCAAAATCTTACACTTAATTTCACTATCTTGCGCAAAAAATTAACTTTACCATAATAGCAACTTCATTAGCAAATGTTATTTTCCCTAACTAGTGCGTAATAATAGTACAGTAGCCTAGTTGTAGAAATTCTTATTCTTTGCAACTTACCAAATAATGTACAAATTTATAAAATAATGTAAACAACCAAATCAATTTAATAACAGGTCACAATCAGCTGTTTCTATATTTTCTTGAACAATGAAATACATGAATTATGAAATAAATCTAAAAGGAACATCTATGTTAATTAGTTAATTTAATTTTTAAAAATCAAATTAAAAAATGTGAATATTAATTATGTATGTTTGATTGAATGTTAATGTTAATTGGAACCATAGAATGACTGTGGACAATTTACTTAAAAATTTAAAGAACATTTTCAAAAATTTTATATAGTGATTAGTGAAGTGTTGTGAAAAATGATGTGATGTGTTCATCCGTTCATCATGTTAGCAAGACACAAAACAATAGAAACAATACCCCCGTCGCAGCAGACCTGCGTACTCAGCGAATTTCCAAAATTAGTAATATTAATTTTGACCACATAAAACTGTAAACCAAATAAAATCACATTCTCATAAATAGGGAAATAAATGTCTATTCTCCATATGATAAATATAGGGAGAGTATGCAGGTACGCTGCCATGGGGAACACTAAAAATTAGGTTTTTATCATAAAAAAAAATTTATTTTCACCATATGAAGCCATTTACTAAGTTTCATCATAGATTAAGCATACTCCTCAAGGAGTATGCTTAATCTATGGTTTCATCAAGATCTGTGAATTGCTAAAGAAGTTTGTCTATTCTCCATATGATTAACATAACATGGGAAAAGAGTATGCAGGTTTGCTGCCATGATAAGCATAAAAACCAAGATTTTTTTACCATAAATGGATGAATCTCAACCAAATGAAGCTGAATTCCAAGTTTATTCATCGAAAAATATTGGTTAATAAGTGAAATATTAACACATCAAATTTTTCCATAAGATTAACCATTGACTTTGGATACTATATCAATGTATAGTATCATTGACTAAGGATACCTGTATTACGGAAGCCCTGAAGGGCCAAAGAGTAAGCGATCATTTTTTTACACCGCCGTGTTTCAAACACGGCGAGCCGTGTTTCGAAGACGGCGAGCCGTGTTTGGAAGGCGGCGAGCCGTGTTAGAAAGGCGGCGAGCCGTGTTTGAAAGTCGGCGAGCCGTGTTTGAAAGGCGGCGAGCCGCGTTTGTAAGTCGGCGAGCCGTGTTTGGAAGGCGGCGAAGGCTCGCCGACTTTTAAACGCGGCTCGCCGACTTTCAAACACGGCTCGCCGACTTTCTAACACGGCTCGCCGTCTTCCAAACACGGCTCGCCGACTTTTAAACACGGCTCGCCGTCTTTGAAACACGGCTCGCCGTCTTCTAAACACGGCTCGCCGTGTTTCAAACACGGCGGTGTAAAAAATGTGTGCGTACTCTTTGGCCCTTCAGGGCTTCCGTACTAAATAGACGAACCAAGCTTATGACGAATTTGTGCCTGTTCGTGAAATTAGTTCATGTTCGTCACGCTAGAAAGCGCTGGCGCTGGTTTGTTTACATTTGTACTTGATCGCCGCCATATTAGAACTAACCTCATTTAGTAATTTAATAATTGAACATATTATTATTATTGTACAGCAGCACACAAGACATAAGTTATAATTTTACTTTTCACCCCCTTGAATTACTTTTGTCTTTATATAATCCCACATTACAATTTATTTACTTCAGATATTGAAATGAACTTCAATCACTAATTACTCTTTTATAAGTTAATCAAGGCATAGGCTTAGCTTAGGCTTTAGATTGAGTTTTGGAGCAAACCTGTAACAGCTTAGCTTTCAGGCTAATTAATAAAATATGTTGTGGTGACTCAAGCAGTAAAAAATATTTGTTGTAAATTTCTGCCTGGAAGGAAACGTTCAATAGCTGTGCTATGGCAGAGCCTGATCCAAGATGCAACAAACTTCAAGGTGAGTTGATAGTCCATTGATAGTCCTTACTTTCTATTGTGAAAGTCTTATTACATTATTTTATAGCTTGTATTACCTCTTATTGAACACTAGCCTATTACTATAACACTATTTACTTTAGAATACGGTAATGTTGTGTGTAGGATAGTAGGGCCTAAACTTACGGAACTTAAGTTTCATATAGGCTACACACCGGTACATAGTACATCCTGCCTCACCTAGATTAACAACAAATTCAGCGGCTTAAGACCATTACTAAAAATTGCTTACTAGTGCGGTGGTTGTCTTGGGATAAAGTAGCACACAAAGTGGTAGGCCGATTTAAACAAAAGTCATGCTGATTGGTTTTAATACGGTTATTTGATGTGGTTTGATTCCTACTTGTTTGGTGAGGTTAGGCCTCCTGGTTCGCAAATAGGATGGAAGCTGCCAAAAGCTTCAAGTAATAGGCCTAAATAAAATTTTAATTCCATTTTGGGTTTATTTACATTGCAAGGATTTTGAGCTAGTTTAACTAGGAGCTTGAGGTTAATATATTCTGGTTTGTTCTCAAAGAGCTTTAAATCGTGTAAGCTAGAGGGATTAATTTATGTGTCTGTAGTAGCCTATATGAATGCTGATGAATCTTGGGGGAAATCTGTGATCCGTAACAGTAGGATTAAGGGAAATTTTAGGAGTCAATACATTTTCTGCACCCCTGTACGGTAGTTTTTTTAGAATAGAATAAATGTTGTTAAGCTAAATTTTGTATTTCACAGTAATTTTTTATCCCATTCAATCGAAATATCGATACATACTTTTATTCGACAGTTGTGTAGGCGCTAAGATATATGAAACTGTAGGCTACCTGAATTGATAACAATAATGATTACGAATGTTCAAACGACTAGATAGGCTATGTGATGCGGTTGAATTGATTAAAGAATGAGACTGGACATGAGATCATGAAAAAATTCTATGTGACAAATTAAATACAAACAGATAATCTATGATCATTTGCGAGAAAAAATTTTGAAAGGCTTGGTACAGTACCGTACTGTAAAGATTGTTAATTTTGTAACGAGAAAAACAAGAATTTGAAGGATAACGTTTAGTCGAACACTTTTAGGCCTATACTATTTTATAAAACGATCCTATTTAGCCTATATGGATTCCCCTGACTATCCTGATTTAATGCCAATATCTCTGACTTCTATGTAGTAGACCAAATGCATTTTATTTTGCAATTCTTGTGAAAGATAGGCCTACATATGGAAGGAATTTACATGCCGTTGTTTATTAAGTTTTTATTGGAGCCTTTTCTAATCATTTTGTTTTTTGGAAAATTATAAAATTTGTTGTCAAATGGTGTAAAACAACACTGTAAAGATATGCTCTTTCTTGATTGGGCTATATTGTCAATGTGGTAGATGAATTCAATTTGAAAAATGGCGTTACACAGTTACAAGAAGTAGGCCTACCGAGAACGCAAATTAGAAAACAGGCAGAACTAGTTTATTCCCATCCCATGTAAACCCGCCTGATAGCTTACTGGCAGTCGAGACTCGGCACCCGTCATGAGCGCTCACGTTTTAATAAGAGTAGGCCTACAGTTTTTATTCGTCCGTATTGTCTGTGTTAGTGTTATGTGTATCTTTTAAACTGTGACGTGACCATCATAACGATGTGTTGAAACCAAGTTTTTGTGTGACCAGAAGATGATGTTTAAAATCGAAACGCGTAGTCCAGTCTTGGAGTAAGAGGATCACTGGCTGTATCAGGTATTTTAACCTTTTAGCAATATAAGTCAACGTGATTCAGAATAAACAACACACAATGAAACTACAATAATGATTTATTGGTTCTTATATGAATTACAGCTTTAATTATTTTTTCAGCGGCAGGGAGCCTACCTTTAAAGAGACCAACAAAGGATGCTCAGAAGCAAAGAATTAGCTGAGACATATCATGAAGTTCTCTTGTGGCAAAAGGTCAGTAAAGCAAAGTTTCATTCTCTTTTCATTTCACACTAATTTTCTATACAGGAGGATTTTGAAGTTGTATTTCGTTGTAAAAACGATTGTTTAAGTTTTATTTAGTGAATTTTCCTATAGGGAATAAGGCCTATGCTATTATGGTAGTAGTCGTGGTAAGACCTAAGCCCGGCACCAAGTTACTTTTTAGTTTTGAGGTTGTTAAGAAGGGTACTTATATTTGGGGGTAGGCCTATATTTTATTTTTGTTGAAAGAGACAAATAGGCTAATTTATTAATAATGCAGGTAGTTAGTAAAAATAAAAATATAATGTAGTTCTTTGTAAGCATAATTCATAACAAATAACTGTTGGGCCTAAAGTATGTTAATCGGATTAATGGTTTGCCCTATAGGCCGTATTGTTATACCAATGTTTAACAAACTGATTATTTTCCAAATTCGCAACCCCCATATTTTCCCCAGAATCACTTATAAACTGTATGTGAGGTGGAAAACCAGAAGGTGTCACCTCTTGTTGGCCCTGTGTTTGAAGGTTGATAATAGTTAATAATAGATAATAAAATTTTCCGAAAAAGTTTACGGGGTGTAAATCTCCAAAATCCTTCCGGTTAAAAAAAAGAATAATCCTGAAGCCATGTTAAGCTACAGTTCTAGCTACAGGCCTAGAAATATCTGTCATTCCTAATTATTATTCTGGGGCTATACAAAATGAATTTTAATTCCTATTTTTGCAAATTTTACGAGACCCACGTGAAGAACTAGATTTTTGGGTACTTTGAAAGCAAGGGACTGTTCTTTGAGGCCCAGCATGGGTTTTGAGGGGGAAGAGAGGGGGAGGAGATTTTCTCTGTGTGCGCCCTATCTCGCGAATATGCTCAGTGCGGAGCTTATTTCCCCATGAAACTTTCTTTGTTATAGGATATAGTATGTGTGTATAAGTATGGTTTATGTATATTTGATTTATAATTATTATCAAATACATTTTGTCTGCATTGATTTTTAATTATACTAGCTTACCCGAAATTTGAGAAATTTGTTGCCGTTCAGGTAAGGTCGTACGCTGCGCTCACTCCCCATCAGGCTTAGTTCGTTTGCTACGCTCACTCGCCGCAAGTCTATAATATCGTCTGGTTTTTTATTGCCAATTTTCCCTCAATAATATAAATGAGAAGAGCTGTTTATTAAATTAATGATCGCCAAAAATTAGTAATCATATGTTACAATACAAAAATGTTGCTTCCATAAGAATAACATGATAATTTTGAGGAGATCTAGGGCGTTGCCCATTGTAAATATTAATATGACAATAGTTAGACTTTCCTATTTTAAGCCTAAAGAATGAGTATACCAAATTTCAGCACTCTCTAGTCGGGAAGTTGGAGAATTAGTGATGATCGAGTCAGTGGGTGAGTAATTGAGGGTTTTCTCTTTTATATTTTTAGATTAATGCAAAGAAAAATTCCTCATAACCCCTCTCATGTAACACAGTGATTTTAACTATTTTAAATTATAAAATTACTTACAATGTTTGGTTGAAATATTAAACCTATTAAGTTAAACAATTAATGGTTCTAATGATGAAATGTGGTTCCTGATGAAGTTAGTCAACATTTAAATACAATATTTCGTCATAAAACACGTAAAATGGATTTAATTTGTGCAATTTACTGTTGCAGAGTAAAACTCCGCATGCACTCTCTGCCGTTTTACTGGTGAAGCGGCTGCTTGAGGGTTAACAGTATTTCTTAATTTATTGTAAACTATTTTTTATATCATGATTGCCCAAGCTGAACAATTTTGTCGAAAGTTTTAATTTATCACTTCACATTTTAAGGGAACGGCTTACTGATGACGTCTTGATTCTTATACCTAAGCATATAGCTACCGGTATGTCAATAGTACATTGGCCTTAGTAAAGACATAGTTAGATCCACAAACCCACCTTAATTTAAATAACCAAGTCAAATTGCTATCAAGCTTTGCATTTTAGGCTTCAAATAATGTTCTTGAAAAATATTAATATGGGGAAAGAATGTTTTTTTCTTTGTGTTGATACTAAATTGAATATCGTTTTCATTTATGGACCTTTTCTAAAATTTCAGTGCTAGAAAAATACCACCCAACTTTTGAAAAGTCCTGGGTTATTATCCATATATAACTTCCTGAAAGTGAAACTTTTTCCAAGCAGGTGGAGGAAAGAGCATGAGATAAAAATTTATAAATAATAAATTGTCGACAAAAAAATGCTAGAGAGCGATATTTTGGATCTCAATCATATACAGAATCTAAGTAAATCATCGGTGTTTTAAAATAACAATCGAGACAACCGATATTCCCGATTAAGTCTGCCTTATTGACATCGGCGAGCCGATATATCGTTCCATCGCAATTTTTGGATGAAAAGCAATTCACAATGTATCGATAATTAGTATTTTATGGGAAAACACGATAAATGATATGGTAGGCTATAGCATCAAAATGGTCAAGAACGGAACTTGTGAATTAGCCTATATTTATTTTGTGATTTTTTTCGTTGGCCTATTTATATCATACTTGTTTTTTTCCAGGATAAAAGAACAAGAAGAAGCTGATGATGTGTAAATCTTCGAATTGCAAATTTGTGTTTCAATCGGTGTTAGTGTCATATTTTCAACATTATTAAGCTGTTGTTTTTTGTTTGTATTATCTTATTCATTTTTGTAAAATTGTTTTTATTCTTACAATGAACAATTCAACCTTATATATAACCAAATATGTGGAAAAATTACCTATTCAAAGTTTAAATAAAATTAAAGTGTGATGTGTTGAATATTTTTCATCTTTTCCTTAATTGCACTCGAGTAAGTTGAGGTTTTTTTAGATCACTCGTTTTTTTTTTTAGAATATTTTTGAACATTCATTTTATTGAATGATAAAGTAGAGTCCTTAAAACCTAGAATTCTTGATAACTTGGGAACAGGGTGTCTACAACCTTGAAAAAACCTTGAAAACACCTTTAATTTGAATTGGCCTTGAAAATTCCTTGAGACTTGAAAAAGCCAGTGTATCCTTGAATGTAGTTTGATTAAAAAAAAACGCGTCGCAGCAGACCTGAGTACTCCGTCAATTTCCATTGGTTATTTATTTATTTTTTATATATAAAAAATTTATAATAATCAAAGATTTTCACAAAAAAATAAATATTTAATAGCATTATATTTTTAAGTTGATTATTTTACTGTTATTTAGAAATAAATTTTTTGCCAACAGTTATAAACTCTTTTGTTTTTATTGAATACTATTTTAGTAATGAAATTTCACCTGGCGTAAAGGAAATTTTCCTTAGAGACGGGGAAAGTAGAGAAGGCAAGTTGATGGCTGCACGTACTTGCCTGTTGCACTTATTGCAAACTAACCTTGTCTATAGAAGTACTTTTCTCCTTAATTTAGGAAAATAGACGTAATGGACAGTATACTTGCAGCCAACTTGCCTTCTCTAAGCAACAAGATTCCTTTGATCTAACTAAATGAACTAAAAAGTTCATGTGAACATATATAGCACTAGCCACCATTTTCTTTATTACACCCAGTAATTTTTATTTCTGAAACTAATTGAAAATTTTTAGAATCTGATAACAAATTATTGCGATTTTTTTCTAATAAAATCACCTTAATTTTCAGGAAGTATAATTCAAAATCAATGTTTTCTGCAGTAAAATGGCAATAACTACGTTATTTGTTTTCAAATCCGTACAAATTTATATGGATAAAATTTCTTAACTGTTTGTGTCTTGTAAAATTCGATGAAATTTACAGGTTTAGAGATGTGTTCCATTGTAACTGAAATAACAAAAATTTAGATACACAAAAAAAAATAAAAAATCATACAAAATGGTTAGTAGACCAGAGACCAAATAATATTGCTTTGTTAAACTTTACCAAAATATGGTAGAACTTAAAGCAATGTTTATATTAAATTATGACATTCTTGCAATTAAAAGTTTCCATTATCCATAAATCCATTTAAGCCAGTCATAATTTTATTTTTTTTAACAAAAACAAAAACAAATTGGCAAGATATAGTACTTTTTAAAAAAGAAGTTAGTAAACTGTTAAAAAAAATAAAATTAGGTTCATAAAATTCAGGTAAAAATAAAATTCAAATAAAATTCAGGTTTTTTAAATGTAAATTACTTGATTTTCTTATATCTTATATTTGAAAATGTAAAATATTTTGTGATGTAACGTAAAACAAAGCAGACAATTTTTTAAGTGATGTGAATTTCGCAAGTAGCCTAAAAAATGTGAAAATTAAGTGAAAAGGTAAAATGTTGGTAATTTGAAAACGTGAATTTCACGTCTTTTTCACGTGAAATTAGCAAAAAAAATTGTAAAAATAATGTGAAATTCATGTGAAAATCGAGTAAAAAAGGGTGAAAATTCATTGATAAATTTGTGATAGAGTGAAATTTTGGTGAAATTAAAATTTGAATTTCACGTTTTATTTTCACGGGTTTTTGACGCGAAATTCAGTGCAATTTTTATGTCATTTGCGAAAATAACTTGATTTCCTCCTTTTTTTAACGTGAAAATGTTCAAAATGAAGCGTTATTTTCACTTGAAAATAACGTTTTTGTGCTATCTGGGTAAGTGAAGAAGAACTTTGTTATTCAAAGTTTTGTCAGGAAGAGTCAACAAACTTGCATTTGCACTATTGGTCACCCATATATATTTCCACATATATTTATAAAAAGAATAAGTTAATTGGACGTCACAAGGAAAATAAACA
This sequence comes from Neoaliturus tenellus, assembly GCA_030545055.2. Taxonomy (NCBI): domain Eukaryota; kingdom Metazoa; phylum Arthropoda; class Insecta; order Hemiptera; family Cicadellidae; genus Neoaliturus; species Neoaliturus tenellus. Next base: position 56,035,767 of record CM061534.1, on the reverse strand, counting down.
AGTATTCAGAAAAATAGACCCTATAATATTTAATATAACATACTGTAGTAAGAGAAAAAAGCAAACACTACACTGCTTTATGAGTGCATTAGGATAACATTTTAGAAGGATAATTTACGATTTTGAAAAAAGGTACTTAAATTAATAATACAAATTTACGGGCCACAACAATGACGCAACAATGCTGGCGCAACATGAGAGAGACAGACAAACTATCGATAAAAAGGACAAATAATAATGAAATGTCAAACAGTATATAGGCTACTCTTGTCTGTTAAGGAGAAAAGAAAAATAATAATTATTTACAGATCATTCTTTGTAATTTAGATTTTAAGACGATAAGATGATTATAATCTTATAAATATACATACAGTTTACATCAAAATTAATAAGCAAAAAATATATTCATTTACTCATAAGGACCAGAGAATACAAACATAAATAGTTAATAACAATTTTCAATTTTAAATATCAACTAATAGTTGCAATTTTTTATGTAAAATCAAGATGGTTGTGTTTAATAGCACAATAATAATGATCAGCAACTAAGTGAATGAGAAACATAAGGCCTTTTCGCATCATGCAGACAGACACCATTATTACGTAGCCGGTCCGTTGTGGCACTCGTGCCAGTCCGCTCGCTGCGCCGCGCCGCGCCGGCCGGCTCATCGGTAGCGGTGAGGTGGGGTGAGGAGAGGAGCATTGCCAAACCAAAATATCTCGGCCGGGAAGCAGACGATGCCACGGCGCGCCGTTAGTTCCAGGACGACCACGGGAAGCAGCACTGCATTGGGAAAAAAACTCAGAGATTGGCTGAAAATCCAACAGGTTCGCTAGTCGCACTCTCAAAAGCTTGGCTTCAAATTAAAGCATTGCTTGGCTATTCTATTTAGATGTATATTCAATGATAGTATCAATCATTGACTAAGGATCCTATAGGATCCTGAGGATCCTATGGTAGTATCAATAGTCAATGGTATCAATAGTCAATGGTACAATGTTCGTCCGTTTGCAGTGCAGTAAAGAATATTTGCCTATCAATGTTTACAAAGTAAGGGTTAAAAACTTTTTGGTTGGAAACCCTATTTACAGCATATTGTAATTTTTTTCCTTAATCTATTACAAATGCAATATCTTGTATCCATCTGACGGGACGAATGGCATGTAAATGTTGTATATAGTCAATAAAGTTCTTGATTCTTAAGATAGCAGCATTTCGACTTCAGGGTGATGGATGGCTAACCTCTAACCTGTTTTTAGGCTATCCAGCCAGGATAGTGCTGGTTTCACCGCATCCCAGTTAGTCATTTCATCGTTTCGGCTACGTCGTTGTCTGCTCACTGCTCAGACCAGACCAGACCACTTTCACTTGTGATTTTCTGTTTGCTCTCTTTAACCAGAATAAATAATCATATCAGAATTTAACAGAATAATTACATTACATCTGACATGTCTGAAACGTGATTTAAAAAGACGTTAAAATACGCAATTAATTGTTTAAATTGTTCTGCTAAAGACTTAAGTTAGTATGAAATTACGTTGAGTGGTTGGGTTTTCTACACAACTTTTGTCTTACTTGGGATAGGCCTAAATTTGTTATAACTTAGTCGTTTACTGTTAGAGTTGCTAGAATATGTAATGTGAAAAACGGCAATAAAGATTTGTCATTTGTCAAGCAATTAATAGCTCAATTATTTCGCTCATCATTTTAATATATTCCAATAAGGTATGAAGTAACTTTGCCTCACTTTTTAAAGAACTGTCCATTTTGGGAATTGATCAGATTTATTCTTACTCTGTAAAAATGGTTATATCCTTTGGTGATCAAATAAATAAAGTAAAATAAAGAAACACAAATTTTGGAAAACTTAGGCAGACAAGTATTTAGGGCCTTTGCCTATCTCGCTGAACAACCTAGTATTAGTGACGCAGAGGCTTTGGTTTTGCATGATAGGCTAGTAGGCATATCACCATTGTATCACATTTAACTATAGCCACTTATCCGTTAGCACTATTTGTTTCATTGGGTAAACACAATCTAGACGCTTTGTCCTTACAACATCCATATAACTTAAAGCTTAAAAAAGCCTATGAGGGTATAAACAGTTTAATTCTCATGTTGTATTTGACTACTGTACCACAACTTTTGTCCCCCATGAACTAATTTTAACAGATGAACTTATTGATGGAATTCATATTTGATTACTATCAATTTTAAATGATTCTAAGTGAAGATGACAAATATCCTCCATTTTGCAGCATTGAAATTAGATTTTTGTGTTCGAGTCCGAGTTCAAATTCATATTCGATATGAATGATACTTCGATACTCTGTAGTTTCGGTTGGCTACTACCGAATGACTAACTGGGATGTGGTGAAACCATTGAGTAAAGACGTTATTAACATAACGTATAGAGTGGACAAGCAATGTTAAAATTTGGAAACGCTAAATGACAAGATCGTCCGCTAGGAGCGCCACTAATAGGCAAACGATGCGATATAATCGAACGCTTTCAACAATCAGAAGCTCGATTCGATTCGAATTCTCTTTTCAATTATTAGGATGATTATCGAGTTGATGCGATATGTAGTCGATTAAAGAGACCGAAAGCACAATCGATAATTGTCTCGATACGATACAGAGTTCCCGGGCACCGTGGCGAGCGTTCCCTTCTTCCCTATCTGTTGTCCACTCTATACGTTATGTTAATAACGTCTTTACTCAATGGTGAAACCAGCACTATCCATCCAGCCATATGATTTTGCCAAAAACTAACAGCTGTTAGCAGACAGCCGTTTGTATTGTCGGCCTGTCGGCTGCTCTTGGACTGTCAAATTCGTTATTATTTACTAAAACTCTACTTACTTTTTAAGGTTTAATTTAACTTATTTGGGTGAATATTGATTAGTATCAATCATTACACAATGTGGTGCTATAATGTTACCTATATCTCATTTTTGACAAAAATGGAGTAAGGAAAAATAATATAGAAGCATAATGGCGGGTGGTTTACTCCCCTTTGAGGGTGGAAGGTGTTTGAATACAAAATTCCAAGTAAGCGTTACAAAGTTATAATTTTTCTTAATCAAAACGATATTATTAATATAATATTAACAATATTGTTTTAATTCTCTTGTGGTTACTGTTTTTTACACTTAAAAATGGAGTTCACCGTCTACTGCACCAAGTCTAAATCACAGAACCTAACTTGGCCTTTCTTAACTTTTGTTAACTATACAACTCCAACATATAATTTATTGAATATCTGATCACCAACCCATGATTGGAATTTTTTGTCGTCTCTAACTTGAAAACCCTAGCCTATTAGCTCACTAATTAATTTTCTGTACTTAAGTAGTAGGACTATTACTACGATGCCAATAAGCCTTAAGTTATTATTTGATTTTGAATATAATCGTAATAACTAAAATACTGGCAGGCGAGCTAGATTTCTTCTAGCCCATTGGTTAAAGTGTAAGAAATACAATTTTGGAACTATATGTTGATCTATTTGAACTATAATGCAAGCCACCAATTCAATTAGGTATCTTACACTACCGCAGGTATAATTATTTTCTTTTCGAAATTAAGAATTCTGTACAAAATTGTGTAGAAGTGCGGAAGTTCTTTTCCTCTCCTTGCATTATAAAGTAGAGTTCTCATATTTTGTATCAAATTACTACAAATAGGCCTAGGCCTTTGCCAAATCTATCGGAAACACATCTAATTTGATTCTGTGCTTATTGGTCCTGCCACATAACTTGACAAATGAATTTGCACTAGCCTACTATTAATTTTAAAGTACCGTATTGGATGATAAGCTGTTCCATGAATATTAACATATTCGAATGTAAAAAATTGTTAAAATATTGATACAAAAAGTAGGCCCAATGTTTTGTAAAAGTACTTCCTCTCACCTCCTTGCCTATCCCAGCTGTATTTTTCCATTTGTCAACTTGTTTAGCAACCCTCGTAGATTGTTATTGCAGTGAACATTTAAAAAGTAGGATTACCTACTGTATTTCTGTAACTTATTGTTTTTATTAGCGAATTTCCCTATAGGGAATACGCTATTACGGTAGTAGCCATGGTAGGACCTAAGCCCGGGACCATGTTACTTTTTCATTTTGAGGTCCCCAGAAGCCAAAAACACCGTTCGTTCATTTTCATATATATGTATATAGGCTGTATATATATATATATATATATATATATATATATATATCTACTATATATATATTTATGTGTCCGTGGTACTGATAACTCTTGAAGGGGACCTCCGATTTTGATGAAATTTGGTATGAAGGTGTAAGACTAGGTGTATTTTCATGCGCGAACCAGCATGATCGGGTTATGGGAACAGGGTTTTAACTTATGGGGTTCGATTTCAAAAGGGTCAAAAATGGGTTTTTTGCATTTTTGGAGCATAATTTTCAAAATTCAACAATTTTAACTAAACCCATTCAAAAGAGCTAAAAAAACAAACAATTTAGTATTTTGAATTTTTAACTTGGCTTAACAGGTTACGGAGAAAAGCCAAAAATAAGTTTTCCATGTTAATCTTAAGGGAAATCAACGAAACCCTGTATCCCGCTTGTTTATTGGAATAACTTGATAAAATTTGGTATGCAGCCTACATTCACTTGGTTGGGTTCAACTGATATTTGCTTACAACACCCACATGGCGGCAAACCTACGTACTCACCCCTATGGGTTTTTTGGGGAAAATGAAAAGAACACCATAACTTGATAATATTTGGTACGTACATTCATTAGGTAGGATTTAACTGATATTTGCTTACAACACCCATATGGCGGCAAACCTACATACTCACCCGCATAAGGGTTTATGGGGAAAATTAAAAAGTGCCGAATATTGATACAGTTTGACATTTACCTAATCTAACTATTACATTTCCTAACAAAACTAACATTTTCTAACAACATCCCAAGGTAGCAAACCTACATACCCATTCCTATGGTGTTTATGGGGAAAATACAATATCTCAAGATCGTTTGGAAATTCGCTGAGTACGCAGGTCTGCTGCGACGGGGGTATTTATATGAATTACATAGTGTGTGGGATGAATCGGGGCCTACGGAAACTAACGGGCCTGCATACATTTTTGGTCACGTGATTAGATGCGGCCGACTTTCAGCTGCTGCTTCCATTTAAATGCATGGAAAAATCTTGACATGCCATAAGTTTTTATCTAATATTTTACACAAAAATTGTCAATTCTTTTAGAGTCATATATAGTTTTAATCTGCATTAAATTACGAATATGTTGATACCAATTAAGATTCATTTTTATAATGAAATATCATATCTATTTGAAATAAAAAAACCTTCATCAATTTTCATTTTAAACCCTTGATTGTGCGTAGGCCTAGTCCTTATGGAAATTATTTATAAACCCTTGTGCCAAAATATCTGTTAAAGAGGGTTAATAAATATACTTTGGTATAAATGAACTATTGTTTCATTCATAAAATTCCTAAAAATTTGCAATTTAATGGGTAAAAACGTCATTAAAAATTAATTTTTGGTGTAAATAACATTGGAATGTTATCTCTGAGTTGAAAATTGTGTAAATTAGGCCTAGTTGTTTTTAATCAAATAAGACTAGTCCCTTCTATATGATTCATGCAAATGGAAATATACAGGATAGAATTTTATTAAAGTTACTTTAACTACGCACTGCATATAATTATATGCTACACATATAAAAAATTCGACAAGTAGTTGTAAAAATGTTAGTTTAATAACAAATCAAAATATACCTAAGCTCTTACTACATATTTATTGTAAAAAATGTTAAATTATATGATTAGGCCTATTGTGACATTTTCTCAACGTGAGATAATTCGGCGATACGTGGTGCAACAGCGTATTGAATCTGATTTAGCATCCAGAAAGTTTCTTGATCTTTCTATTCTCGCCTCGCATATTTTTATCTGATCTTATTTTGTCTTTAATTGCTTTGCTATAATTATTTAATAAAATATTCCCAAATATTGATAACACTCGTTTAAGTAGCTTCATGTAAGACGTTCCACACGTTGAACAATCTGCATAGTACAAATCTACATTTTCTTTCATCCAATATAAAGCAATGGTTGTCAACACATCTTTTTGAGAAATATTTGAAAGAAATGCCTTTTCATTTTCTTTGTTTGTTAGATGTTTGAATATTATAAGAACAGCATCAAGAATTCGTACAAAATCAGGCTTAGGTTTCTGTAGCCCCCCTCTATTTAATGCTTTTAAATAAAACACTAACTTCTTCATGCGATTCGTCTAATTCCATTACATCGTCTTATTTCATTAAATTAATACATGCATTACAATTAAGTGCTTTAGAAATTTTATGGACGATGTACCCAGCAATGTATATTAGGGTCATTTTCTCCTCTTGGGAGTTGTCTACTTTGCTTGTTAAGTCCATTGCATCTGGAAATTCCTTAAAAAACCGGTTTCATTTAAGGCCTTGTCTTTGTCAACAACATCAATTGCACTCGTGTTATCCATGTAAAGATCGCTAAGTTTAAATACTCCGGCTTTTGATGATTTTAATTTAATTATTGACAAAGCTTTTAATTTTCGCTCAAATTCCAAAATTTCTGTAATGTTAATATTGTAATTTCCTCCACTCATTTGACGATATTGGCCAAAGCGCGACTCAATGTCATCATTTTGAAATTTACCCAAAAGAACATAGTTAAATTTCATTTTCTTTAAAAGATATTTGATCAATTCTAGAATGGCAGATGTAGTGTGATACAGAGCAAATGTTGTTTCAGAGCACAATTTGCCGTTATAACTCCCAAGGTTAGTTTTTCCTTTGACAGTCGGTAAACACTGAAAATCTGACCAATCTTTCAACCACTTTGATAATTTTGAAAGAAATTTAAAACTTTTGTCCGACTCAGAACTTATCGGTTCCCTGAAAGTGTCTCTGAGAAACTTGCCACTAAACTTAGTTTTAGTGTTCACGATGTTCCACCACGTAATGATGATAGTTAAAAACTGGATAGTGCCAGAAACGTCAATTTTGTTATCTAAACTCAAGGCTGCCACAGTTTTTTCGTCAAATAATTTGCAACATAATGCAACATTCTGCCTCTCTACACTACAAGGGTACAGAACTTTCCGTGAAAGGTTTGGCGCAAGTTTAACAATTTTGTTCTTCTCTTTTGTATAAAGATCTTTGAGATCACTCATCTTAGCGCACTTTATAATAATATTTTTAGAGTCTTGTTCCTGGCTTCCGTTCTCAAAGGAACCATGTACGATATCCATTAACTGTCTAGGTTCTGGGTATTTTAAGGTCTGTTGATCATCATGTTGATTAATCCAATTGTTTCTAATGCACTTGAAAATGTGTACAGTATCAAAAAGTAAAAATATAGTTTCTGATTCTACATAAGGATTCTGGACTGAAACTGTAATTTTACCTCCACACAATTTGGAAAACATATTTCTATTAACTCTGCTATTATCAGAAATGATAGTTATTACTCTGAAACCTATTTCACTTAGAACTTTAAGAACTAATAAAATTAGTTGATGGAGAACTTCTGAATTACCGGTAATATGGGTTTGAGGAAAAAGGCCAACCACATCTTTATAATGAGATGTTATAGAGGAGATCATGAACGTCTGGACAGTTTCCGCAGGTTAAATGCCATTTTCTTTTCAAACCATACCCTCAATCTTTCCAGCTTTATAATTTACATCGGGGCGAATATAAACTTCATCAATCAAAAGGTTTACAACTGTTTCATTACCTTCTAGAAGTTCGTACTTCTTTTTTAAATAATCTCTTTGTTGTGAACTTAATCCAGTGGAGATACCACCAAACTTAATTTTGAAGGTATCTAAATATCTTGGATGAGGGATCGTCAAAGTATTACTGTTCCTAAGAATTACGTAACCTCCTGGGGATGTAATAAACCTCATTGTAGAACTCCAGATGATCATATTTGATGAATATCATGGTTTCTTCATCTGTAGTAATTCGATTTGTTCTTTAAGAAATTCAATTTTTGTTTTCACGTTTGGATTTATTTCTTCCAGTGTGCAACATTTACTCAAGTGTTCTTGGGCATCTTTCAGATGTTTTTCTATTACATCATTGTCTGATTCGGGTAGACCTATGTTTGGTTGCAGTTCTTTTAGTTTTGTTAGTATTTTTGCAAGCATCAACCTTTGCTTACAAAGGTTTTCAGTATTTTCACCTACTATATATTTCGTTATTTCAACATTCTTGGAATATATCCGGACTTCCAGTGATTTGTTTATGCGTACCGCTTTACTTACAAAAGGGGCCTCATTTTCTCCTTCATAAATAATGTAGAATAAAATAAAACTTTCTGATTTTAACACATTGAAGTTAAAATCACCTTCACATTTTGTGCTATAATTTTCTTGGAGGTCATCAAAATCTTGAATAGAGTCTAGATTATTAGAAAGAATTATCCTCTGTTTTTTTTATTTTTTCCAGGTTGTGTTGCCTTTCTTCTGGCGTCTTCCGTTTTTTTTGGCAAAGATATGGATAGGTACGATGGCAGACTTTTAAATATCGTCAGATAGGCATTAGGCTTTAGTTTTGGTTTCTCTCTTTTGAATTTTATCACACTTCCATCTGGCTTTAATATCTCATCTTCTCTTATTATATCTGTTTCAGTAAAATGTTCTTCACATATGACTGATTGCTTTGAAGGTACGAAATTTATTCTGCGTATGGATCGCACCCACTTTTCTTTCAACTGTAAATCACTAGGGAATGTAAAAACTGATTTTACTCCACTTTCTGGATTATTTTTTCTATAATAGTTGGTCATACAGCCCAATACACAACACTTTCGAGGCATTTCCAAAACAGTCTGTTTCCTGTACCTCAATTGAAAGTTTGTTTGAATTGACAAGAACAAATACAAGCTCACAAACAACAAAAAGGTATTTAAAAAATAAATAAACTGCAAAGGCATTATTATAATCTACATTGTTTATAACAAAGATTTGAAATGTTTAAAATGTAATTATTGGTCGTTTGTTGATTGAAAAAAAATTGAAGTCCAAGGCACAATTTACACGAAAGAACAGAGAGTTCAATAGACTCAAGCACAACCACGTAAAGAGCAAATCCATAACACTTTTCTAATTAAAAACACATTCACAAACTTACTAAATATTATATTAAAAGTACTAAAGATAAACATTGATCCTAATAGAACATATAGAGACGTGCGTTCAAGTAATGAGGTTTAACATTAAGAATTATTAATCGAAATTAAGAAAATAATAATAATTAGTTTATGTGTAACCTAAATTTACAGGTTGCGTTTGTAAATAAAAGAATATCAAAAATAGAAACAAAAACACCTGGCCTTAATATCGAGTCATTCTGAGAAAATGTAAACAAACTCTAAGTTTTAAATTATTTTTTAACTCGATTAAAATATTAATAAACCTAACAAATTACGCCTGGGACCGGAACAATCTTGCTCTAAATTTAATCCAGATTAATATTTTGAATGTTTGGAGAATCAAATGTCGACATAATTTTAAAAATAATGCAAATAAGTGAGACATGTCAAGTTTTTACAATGCTATCTTATGGAAACTCATGCTGCAACTCGGCCGCATCTTGTCACGTGACTTTGGTGGTGGGGGGAAGTATGCAGGCCCGTTAGTTTTCGTTGGCCCCGGATGAATCCAGCAGGTATTTATTGATTTTACAAATTATCAGCTTGCAACAGTAGGTATTAATAATATATTATATGGCCTAATAACTTGTTTGAAATAGCCCCAACATGTTGTTTTACCTAAATGGCATATCTAATATTAATCAGAATTTGATTAATTTTGATCATGTTGATGCATCTGCTGGTATCACAATTTGTGAATTTTTACCTCTCAAAAATTCCAAGGGGGAAATGCAGTCCATACAAGCAAAGGTAGAATTTTAAACCGAAAATGTACCATAGCACATTACCTATTATGTATCACCCAAACCTTAAAAATAATAATCAAAGGGAAGAAATTAGTCTCCAGTTAGCTCAAAGTTGATGCAGTCACAATGATTATCGTACCGTATTGAATGCATGAAACTCTTGGTTGATTGAAGTACTGCTGTGTGTTGTAGGTGGTGTAGTGTGGTGACAGTGGCCAGGCTGGATCCCCCCGAGAGGATGGCGACCATCCAACAGCACACGACCCAGCTGGAGTTCCACCAGGCCATGGCCGACTTCAAGGTCATGTTTCCCACGATGGACGACGATGTCATTGAGGTCAGACAAAGATAACTGACATCTGACAGGGCTTAGAAATAGAAGTAAAACACAAGAGGACAGACAAGAGCTGTTGTATTTTATGGTAGCAACAGGCTCTATAATAGCACTCACGGGACCTGATGTTGTGAAGAATTTTCGGCAATTGTTTATATTACAGAGCTTATCAAAGTGAAATTGCCAGACTAATAGTATAAGTCCCGCTATTATAAATTTTTAATATTATTCCAACTAAAGATAATTTGAAGTACTCCCCATTTAACTCAGTATGAAAAACAACAAGAGAAATTATCGTCATTAGGCCCATTCAAAATAAATAGCTCCTATATTTTTTTAACAACATTGATATTCCGGTTAATGTAATTATTTAAGTGGACAAATTGCCCTTTTTACACTCGAATCTTATCCCATGCCTCATTTGCATGGCTATTCAGCTAATTTAAACATGAACTAAGGTTAACTAATTACTGTGAGCAACTAATATAAAATGGAAAGAATACAATGATAACACTCTCATTTATGCCAGCAATAATGATATACCGTATAGCTTTTAGTGGGAGGAGATCAACAATTAATTGAGAGTTTTCCTCGCAAGAAATGACTGCACTTTTTCGTTTTCCATGGGAACCAAAGGTTTTCTATAAATCCAGTGGGCACCTCAGATAAATTTCAAGATTTTGACTGTCTAGAAAGGATCTAAGAGATTTAAAGTTAGTATTCTAATTGTTGCCAATAAGGCTTAGAACAGAGTGGTTGGTGTCTTTACTCCTCTGTACTTGTTCCAGTGTTGTTCCCAAAAGACAATATTTGTGTATATGGTAACACAAACTAATTCTGGCTATACAGCTACTGGTGTATCCAGCAAAACACAGGTTTTATCTTGTAATTAATCAAATTGCATTTGATTAAATTACTGTGAACCTACTAAGTTAGGATGGATGTGAAAACAGCTGGGTCTAATACCTATTTGATGGAACAATAAGACACTAAGCACGACATCCATACAATTTCTTTCTGGTTTTTACTGTTAGCTTTCAAAATTTTTAAGTTTACCGTTGAAATTGGCCTAGTTTAAATGTGACAATGTAATTTTCCAATAATGTGGATAACTAGTTTTCACTAGTTTTCAGTGTGCTGCGGTGGTTAGGTGAGGTATTCATTGCTCAATTTGTCTGAAATACTTCACCTAATTCAAAACAAGCGATGATACATATTTTAAATAGGCAGCTATAAATAGGCCAAGGTGAAGTCGTTCGGATATGTATTTGCCAAAATCCTCGCCAACAAGCATTTTTAGTTCAAGTAAAAATAACCTTAAAAACTAGTGACATCCTTATAACTAACACATACCTATTTTCCGAATTACTGTACAATTAGCAAAATTGAATCCATTTAGAGTCTTTGTTATCTTTTATTCTACAAATTCTTATCTTAATGCTGCATTAAGAAGTATTTTGGTTAAAACAAAAGGGCCTTTTTCAGGCTGTTCTGAGGTCGAACCAAGGAGCTGTTGATTCCACCATTGACCAGCTCTTGGCTATGAGCATGGATAACGAAAATGAAAAGATTCGTCAAGAACTGGATCAGATAGAGAATGAACCACCTCCAGCCATGTCCCTGCCCCTTCCAGAACTTGTGTAAGTTTGAGTTAGTTACAAATATTAAATAGAAATGACATAGAGAGAAGGGACAAGTGTGTTATACATGACTTTATTGCAATACCAATTTTCTTCTTTCCTGGAAGTTGTCAAGTCTCTTAAGGCTAGGAATTGACCCAATATTCCTTCCAAAGGAATATTTAGCTCGACCCGTCTTCTGCGGATTTCAATATATCTTTCTAGTAACATTTAAGGGTAACTTAGTTCCTAATACATTCTTGATATTAATACTTTCAGAAATTAAATATGTGGGGGGGGGTAGGGGAATCCTAAACTTTGTCTCTTCATCTAATTAAAACTGTAGGCTAGTTGTCTTTTTTATGTTCCTTATACAGTACTTTACTAATAACAATAATGCCTAGTAAACTTTATGCTTATATTAAATTTTGTTCTTTAGCCATTCAAAGTTAATTATGAATCAAACTTAGTATTCTTTATCTGAAAAATTCTTACTACCACAAGAGTAAAGAAAACGATCCTGCCTATAAGATAACGTAGCACCTGTAAGTATATGCGATATTACCTTTAATGGCTATCTTGGTTTAGAGTCCGAACTTGTAATTAGAATGTTATGGAAAGCTATCAATTAGGCCTACTAAATGCATTTGTTGGAACAATAAAGTAGCAATATAAGCTTAGTTCTAAAAATCTTAAATGGAATCAAATTGTGGCATAAATTTAATATTGATTGACATTCAAAATATACAATATTTAGATATTGTTGTATGTTTTCGTTAGCACACAGTCACAGCCTGCCATCCCAGTTGCAGAGCGAGAAAGTGACAGAGAGAGGGAGAGGCAGAGAGAGGAGAGTGATGGTGAGGAGGGAGGGAGGGGAGAGGAAGGCACCCCCCTCCACCAGCAACGCGGCTGGGCCCCTCCTCTCCTGGGGCCTCTTCCTGACGACTTCCTTAGGCTCACACCTGAACCATTTAGTAAACAGGTGAGATACTTGTACTTCCACAACTACACACAATTACCTGATATATAATTAGTAATAAATCTTACCGTACTTATTTAATATGCTAAGGGTTTTTTGTGATTGGAACTCCTCCTACAATTTTCAACCGATTTTCAATTTTCTGTGTCATTGGATAGGGCTTGGTTTATTTGTTGTCATAAAAAATTTAATACCCCCTTTAATACCTTTTTTACTGAAATGGCGGCTTAACTCAATAGGTAGTTTAAAGCCAAGTATGAAAGAGAGATGAGTGTAGGATAATTGTGGCGCGATCTTGTAGTCTTGTTACTGACTAAGGCCGACACTCTCCTTAGACAGGACTGTTAATTCATAGCCCAACAGCCAATGGTATCTAGAGACCCTACTGTTTAACGTGGGATCCGAACCACAATTTTGACCTCATATATACGAATTGGTCTAATTATGATGATGGTTTTTATGGATGAACTAGTATTCACTAGTGCGGACGTTAATCCCCACCAGGGAATATTGCATCCACAAGCCATCGCATATAACTATCCACAATTCGTGACCTCCAAGTAGCTGGATTACAGGACGTCGCCACCGTCCCAGTCAAATCAAATTTATTTATGAGAATCGGATTAATGAAGGCACTAAACATTGAAATTTGAAATTTTCCTTATTGGAATAACATTGAGATTGGGTTGAGCATTTTAATCATCTGCTAATAGTGCTAATGTACTACAGATAATCACAATATTGGATTAGTCGGGTGTATTCTATCTATGTATTAATAGGCAAGCATGTTTCTTTTCCTCCTTTTTTTCAGCTCGTGTGTATTGTAGAAGAAATCCGCGCATACCGTTAGAAAGGTAGTGTACTGTAGATGAGCGGAATCCCATTTTAATTCTCACCGGCTTCAGGGCTACGCCCTACAGGCTTTCAAAGTTTCAATGTTGATTTTATGGAAAAAGGGTGATTGATTTAATCATTAGACATCTGTTGTAATAACAAATGCTAACAGATGTTTCGGAGGTTAAATATTTTATACACCAAGTACCGGGTTAACCAAATCTTCCTCGTTGGTTTTAATTTTCTTTTGTTATAGTATCATGACAATCAGGGCTTGAAGTTTATGCCAACTATACATTTTCACAGGTGACAGCTATTTCAAACCAATGCCTGAAAATAGCATTCTTTTATTTTTGTTTACCTTTTGTTTACCCATAATGTTAAAAAAAATTACAATTTTTAAATTTAATTTATGACAACATTTGATTTTTCCTGGGGTTTCTAAACCTATTTTTGGGGCAAAAAGCTCTTAAATGCTAAGTTTAAGCAAATTTTAAGCTAGATTTTGAGATCATGGAAAATAAATTGCTTCATACAGTGCTCATATTATATTATAGGATTGGGTTCTGTTCTATCCAGATCAACTGAAATTGTGGTAGAATTTTGGCCATTAGGCGATATCTAGTACATATTTAATATGTGACACATTAAAGAACTCCTCTTACAGTTTCCAACTGATTTTAATTATTTTTGTCATTGGATGGAGCTTGGCGTGAAGTTGTTTTTAATGTAAAGTGGTAAATACCCATCCCAAAGAAAAAAGTCCTTAAAGAATTACTTCACCATTTAATTGACATTGGTAAAGAAATAAGTTAATTTCAAAGTTTAACAGTTATTCGTACCTAGAAGGTTATGTTAAATGATGGAGAATTCACTTGTTAACAAACTGCATTAAAGAATCACAAACAGTAAATATTATTAATTTATTATCTACATCCAAACTAAATTGCTGTATTTCGAGCACCGTGTACACGTAGTAGTTTAGTATACTAACATAAAAAAATGAAATCATCCAATATTTATAGATATGAATAAAACCGTTTTCACTGAAAGCAGACCACACAACACCATAAACCTGATACTTGTCACCAACTGCCGAACTGTCAGACAAGCCATTGTCCTTAACTCTGTCGTGACCCCCCAATTATCTTGTTAAGCCCATCAAGCGCTTTCATTCTCACCCAGTCTACCGCTCCCTCACAGCAGGGACAGACACTCACTCTCCTTTGTTTGTTTGCCTGGTTGCGATTATTCACATAGTGTTTTGAATATAATTGTGTTATTGATTAACTTTTTTTGTTTATTAACTCAATTTACAAACTCCAATATGTTGATAAAATAGTAAAATAATTTTCAACAGTTTAATTTAACTTATAGCGTACTCATAGTCACAGGGACAGCCTTAAAAGGCCAATTTAATCGTTAATAACTTACATTACAAAATTCATCTCCTTTCATTGAGACTAAGTAAAATCAATTTATAAATGTCAATATAATAAAAAAATTACAGTAGAAACATATTTTCAAGTTAGAGGTACCGAACGTACCTATAGTTGTTTAAAATGTGGTTGAGTTTCTTATGGAACATGATGAGGGTTAGGCGAAGGTGGTTGAGAAGGGAGAAACGGCGCTGGAAGATGGAATATAATGAGAATATGAGACGAAGAGTGAGTTCTTTACTTATGATTTTTGAATTTTTTTGTTAATTTGTTTTAACGCTCCGTCCCAGTTGATACCGTAATTTTTTACCTCTATGCTTGATAAATAAGTTTTTTACAGTTTGTTTTTCTAATTTATAATTTTAAATCTGATTAAAAAAAGTAAAAACTAATAAGTTTCAAACAAAACAACTCTGTTAAAAAATTTAATGCTGTTATGAGCAGTAATGTTTGCATTAGCGCTTACTAATCATAACATCCTTCTCTCACTCTGCAAAATGTTACCCTTCCACCACAAACCACATAAATCAAATTAACATACAATTAAAATTTAATTTATGATCGTTCTACTTAAGTACCAGGTTAACCGAGCCTTGCTCGTTGGTTTAATTCACTTTTGTTATAGTGTCATGGTAATCAAGCTATTAAATATATACCAGACTCTTCACAGATAACAGCTGTTAAAAAACTGCTTAAAATTTACGTTTCTTTATTTTTGTTTACTTTTAATTGTTATTTCGTTACCAAAATAGCAATCCATAAGACCAAATTTTAAAAAATACGATTTTAAAACTTAAATATAGACCAAATTCGATTTTTCCTGGGATTGAGGCTGTTTCTAAACTTATTTTTGGGCCAAAACACTCTTAAACGCAAAGTTTAAGCAAAATCTAACCGCTAGATTTCGAGATCGTGGAACACACATCCCTTCAGATACTGCTCATATTATAGTATAGGATTAAACTTAAATATTATACTCAAATAATTTCAATATCTCCTAGTATTGGAAATATTTTGAACCATAGCCATTAGCCAATCACTGCACTACCAGATGTTATTTGCCAGTTCCTTCCGCTTGAAGTAATAAGACTCTGTATGATTCTTTAATGGCTTGTTGTTTGACAGTGCTAGTTCCTAGGACAACTCAAATACACATAGGTTACACGGGTGGTTATTATGACTGTATAGAGAAATAACACGGAAGAATCAGAAGTTTTTAGTGAGAGTCTTATTGTAATAACTATTTTTGTACAGTTTTTTTTAACCTTTTTTGCTCCAAGTTTTTAAATTTTAAATATTTTTGTTTTTATTTTGATGCCAATCAAAACATTATCTAAAGGTACTGATTGTACTTCTTTAAAAAGAACAACTTTTTCTACCTCACGTAACTTCATCAAGTTTATTGAGAATAGCCCTCCACATCAAGACAACACATTCTTCCTTTCTAAATATAATTTATTTAGGATCAATTTACCTACCAAAACTAGCATGGCAATTATGGAACCAGAACCTCTCATCACAAACTACCTTTGGAGGGGCTCCGAAATTCTTATATCCCAAGAAAGGATTGTATGCCGATCTTGATCTTCCAGGTAATGAACTTTTTTTGAAATAAGGAAAATGAACATACCGTAATCACTTATAAAAGTTTGATTATTCGTTTAATGCTTACCAAACCAAAACAAACCTTATAAAAGTAGGCTTAAGTTTTCTTGTGAGGAGATCAAATTTCTGCGATTATATATCTCCCAAAATTAAAAGATAAGAAGATAGCTATCAATTTTGCTTTTATTGATGTCAAATACATGTCTAAAAATATTTATTAAAAACCCCATTTTTATAATTCATACAATTGATTGTTTTTCTGTTTCAGCAGCTGGAGGGAGAGCTGGAGGACGAACGAATCGCTCTGTTTCTACAGAATGAAGAATTCATGGCCGAGCTGAGATGGAACAAAGACTTTCTGTCAATGTTAGATCAAGGTATAACTGTTAACTTGATCTTATTTGGTTTGTTTTAAGTTTGTCTTACTCAACTTACTTTATGGATTTTTCATAAATGTTGATTTTTTTCACTTGCATCAGATTGACAAAGTTTTATGTCTAAGCTTATATAACTACACTCAATTTTTCAAAACAATTTTAGCATTTTTTAACAATTAATAACAAAACAAATTGTTCATTAATTTCCAAATTATTATTATTTGTTTTTGCATGGAAAAAAAAGGCTGGCTACAAGTTCACATGTTAAACAAAACTCACAATTGTATAAAAAGTGAAAATTTTCTTCTCTGACCAGTTAATTAATAATAGTCTAAAATTAATGATAAAAGATGTGTTAAAACAGCAGCAAAGTTTTTATCACAATTAATGAGATATGGTTTGATAGTTTAATGATAAGATGCCTTCCGTTCTGCCTTCCTCATTGTGGCTTCCTCC
>CM061534.1:55937080-56018061 GCA_030545055.2 Neoaliturus tenellus | reverse complement strand
ACACGTAGTTTGTATGGTTAATACAAAGGGGAAATCGCAAAACATTGAGTTTTCAAATTTTAACCCCCTAAAATTTTGTATGGTAAAATCTACACCATGTAAGGCATTTTCTAAATACGCTGTAACTTTTGAACGAGAGGTTCTATCTCGAATCTGAGGTATAATTCATGGTCAGGAATTAGACACTCTACAAGTTTAGTCCTTTGAAATTTTGCCGTATCTCACTCCCTTCACCCTTAAAAAGGGGCGTACTTTCAACATTTCCAATTTTTTCACCAAAATCTCGCTATTTTAATATTTTTTATTTACTAATATTGCACACGGATGCTTGAACTTTAGTACATATTATGACCTCAAATAGATCTTACCATAGCGGCAGCCATTGACCAATTTCAATTATAATTAAGTCTAAAATTCTTTTTAAAACACAAAATTCTTAACATTTTTTCGTGTAAAGTTTTGTAAATTAATTTATTCTGCCAAATATACTTCAATATTGATATTTGTTTTGTTAGTATTATATTCTATTTTTGCCGCTCTACAAGTTCGGTCCTATGCAATTTTGCCGTATCTCACCTTCTTCACTCGTAAAGAGGGGCGTACTTTCACAATATCGTAATTCTTTCACCAAAATTGCTCTATTTCAATATTTATCGTTTACTTTTATGACACATGCATGCCTCAAATTTTGTGTATACTATGAATATACACTACTATACACACTATTTCTTACTATAGTAGCAGCCATTTGCCGATTTCAATCCAAGATTAGTAAACAAACTGAAAAAAAACTAAATTATTAACCTTTATATGTACAGTTTTTGGTAATTTTGTTGAACCCGGTAAAGATATGGCCATACCGATATATTTTTTTCAGCATTATATTCTTTTTAGATATCTCTATAAGGTGGGCCTTAAGATTTTGTAGCATTTCACTCTCTTCGCCCCAAAAAGGGGCGTATTTTCAATATTCTTTCACAAAAATTGAGTTATTTTAATATTTTTTATTTATTGTTATGACACTTAGATGAATGTAATTTAGCTACACACACATACCCTGAGCATTAAATATAAAATATAAAACAAAAGTATCAATTTGAACTTTAAATATCAAGAGAATATCTTAAATGCTTTAGATTTCCTGAACTATTAAACTAAGTCAGAGAAGATAAGTATAGAGTTGGGGTGGAGGCCTCAACTAGCCTGTTCAGTTCTTAAGACTTAGAAAAATTAACGAATTCAGGGCAACCCCCTAAGGGGGCATGGGGGCGGAGCCCCCATCGAGCCGTAGGCGAGTCCATAATATATACAGCCCCATGTGTAACTGACTCACTCACTTATATGGGATACGAAGTTCTGACATAACTATTTAAGCTAGAGACTTGAAATTTGGCATACGTCTAGCCTGAATGGTCAATGCTAAGGATAAAATCTTAAACTTGCAAATTTGTAGTTTTAACCTAGTAAAAAAAATTCAAAATGGCGGACTTCCGAAATTGTAATTTTAGTTTTTTGGCTGTAGCGGCCAAACGCTTCGTCCTATCTAAAATTTGAGAACATTACTACGATAGGGAATTTAATTATCTACAACTTTGGTCCTGTGACTTTTTATCACATCTCGCACCGTTAAGCCTCCTGAGTGTTTTTAATGAAACCCCGTTTTTGGTTTTTGGGCTCTAGTGACTAAACGGTTTGTTCTACAAAAACTTTTACAAAACAATTTTGATAGATCTTTTAAATATGTAAAATTTTTATCTTTACATATTTCACCGTATCTCCTCTCGTTTACTCACAAAATAAATTTTTCACTTTTTCCAGATTTTTGAACATAAGTAGTGGGATTTTGCCGGTTCTGGAACAATAGAGAAATCGTAATTTTTGGTCCGAATGAGCTAGAAACTTGAAATTTGGTACACACGTAGTTTGTATGGTTAATACAAAGGGGAAATCGCAAAACATTGAGTTTTCAAATTTTAACCCCCTAAAATTTTGTATGGTAAAATCTACACCATGTAAGGCATTTTCTAAATACTCTGTAACTTTTGAACGAGAGGTTCAATCTCGAATCTGAGGGATAATTCGTGGTCAGGAATTAGACGCTCTACAAGTTTAATCCTGTGAAATTTTGCCGTATCTCACTCCCTTCGCCCTTAAAAAAGGCCTTACTTTCAAAATTTCCAAATTTTTTCACAAAAATCTCGCTATTTTAAAATTGTTTATTAACTAATATGGCACACGGATGCTTGAACTTTAGTACATATTATGGTATCAACTAGATCTTACCTTTGTGGCAGCCATTAACCAATTTAAATTATAATTAAGTCAAAAATTCTTGAAAAACCCAAAATTCTTAACATGTTTTCGTGTAAAGTGTTTGTAAATTACTTTATTCTGCCAAATACACTGCCATATTGATATTTGTTTTGCTAGTATTACATTCTATTGTAAACGTTCTACAAGTTCAGTCCAATGCAGTTTTGCCGCATCTCACCCCCTTCACCCGTAAAGATTGGAGTACTTTCACATAATCGAAATTCTTTCACCAAAATAGCTCTATTTCAATATTTATCGTTTACTTTTATGACACATACATGCCTCAAATTTGGTATAAACTGTGAATATATCTAGTTCTTTCTATAGAAGCAGCCATTGGCCGATTTCAATCCAAGATTAGTAAAAAGACTGTGAAAACACTAAATTATTAACATTCAGGCTAGACGTATGCCAAATTTCAAGTCTCTAGCTTAAATAGTTATGTCAGAACTTCGTATCCCATATAAGTGAGTGAGTCAGTTACACATGGGGCTGTATATATTATGGACTCGCCTACGGCTCGATGGGGGCTCCGCCCCCATGCCCCCTTTGGGGGTTACCCCGAATTCGTTAATTGTTCTAAGTCTTAAGAACTGAACAGGCTAGTTGAGGAATCCACCCCAACTCTATACTTATCTTCTCTGACTTTTTTTAATAGTTCAGGAAATCTTAAGCATTTAAGATATTCTCTTGATATTAAAAGTTTAAATTTATACTTTTGTTTTATATTTTATAAAAAATGCTCAGGGTGTGTTTGTGGAGCTAAATTTCAGTCATCCAAGTGTCATAACAGTAAGTAAAAAAATATTAAAATAACACAAATTTTGTGAAAGAATTTTGAAAATACGCCTTTTTGGGGTGAAGAGAGTGAAATGCTACAAAATCTTAAGGGCCGAACTTAAAAAGCATCTAAAAAATATAATGCTGCCAAAACATACATCGTTATGGCAGTATCTTTACCGGGTTTAACAAAATCACCGAAAACTGTACATAAAAAAGGTTAATAATTTAGTGTTTTCACAGTCTTTTTACTAATCTTGGATTGAAATCGGCCAATGGCTGCTTCTATAGAAAGAACTAGATATATTCACAGTTTATACCAAATTTGAGGCATGTATGTGTCATAAAAGTAAACGATAAATATTGAAATAGAGCTATTTTGGTGAAAGAATTTCGATTATGTGAAAGTACTCCAATCTTTACGGGTGAAGGGGGTGAGATGCGGCAAAACTGCATTGGACTGAACTTGTAGAACGTTTACAATAGAATGTAATACTAGCAAAACAAATATCAATATGGCAGTGTATTTGGCAGAATAAAGTAATTTACAAACACTTTACACGAAAACATGTTAAGAATTTTGGGTTTTTCAAGGTTTTTTGACTTAATTATAATTTAAATTGGTTAATGGCTGCCACAAAGGTAAGATCTAGTTGATACCATAATATGTACTAAAGTTCAAGCATCCGTGTGCCATATTAGTTAATAAACAATTTTAAAATAGCGAGATTTTTGTGAAAAAATTTGGAAATTTTGAAAGTAAGGCCTTTTTTAAGGGCGAAGGGAGTGAGATACGGCAAAATTTCACAGGATTAAATTTGTAGAGCGTCTAATTCCTGACCACGAATTATCCCTCAGATTCGAGATTGAACCTCTCGTTCAAAAGTTACAGAGTATTTAGAAAATGCCTTACATGGTGTAGATTTTACCATACAAAATTTTAGGGGGTTAAAATTTGAAAACTCAATGTTTTGCGATTTCCCCTTTGTATTAACCATACAAACTACGTGTGTACCAAATTTCAAGTTTCTAGCTCATTCGGACCAAAAATTACGATTTCTCTATTGTTCCAGAACCGGCAAAATCCCACTACTTATGTTCAAAAATCTGGAAAAAGTGAAAAATTTATTTTGTGAGTAAACGAGAGGAGATACGGTGAAATATGTAAAGATAAAAATTTTACATATTTAAAAGATCTATCAAAATTGTTTTGTAAAAGTTTTTGTAGAACAAACCGTTTAGTCACTAGAGCCCAAAAACCAAAAACGGGGTTTCATTAAAAACGCTCTGGAGGCTTAACGGTGCGAGATGTGATAAAAAGTCACAGGACCAAAGTTGTAGATAATTAAATTCCCTATCGTAGTATTGTTCTCAAATTTTAGATAGGACGAAGCGTTTGGCCGCTAGAGCCAAAAAACTAAAATTACAATTTCGGAAGTCCGCCATTTTGAATTTTTTTTAGTAGGTTAAAACTACAAATTTGCAAGTTTAAGATTTTATCCTTAGCATTGACCATTCAGGCTAGACGTATGCCAAATTTCAAGTCTCTAGCTTAAATAGTTATGTCAGAACTTCGTATCCCATATAAGTGAGTGAGTCAGTTACACATGGGGCTGTATATATTATGGACTCGCCTACGGCTCGATGGGGGCTCCGCCCCCATGCCCCCTTTTGGGGTTGCCCCGAATTCGTTAATTGTTCTAAGTCTTAAGAACTGAACAGGCTAGTTGAGGCCTCCACCCCTACTCTGTACTTATCTTCTCTGACTTAGTTTAATAGTTCAGGAAATCTAAAGCATTTAAGATATTCTCTTGATATTAAAGTTCAAATTTATACTTTTCTGTATTTTATATTATAGCTCAGGATATGTGTGTGTAGCTAAATTTCATTCTTCTAAGTGTCATAACAATAAATAAAAAATACTAAAATAACTCAATTTTTGTGAAAGAATATTGAAAATACGCCCCTTTTTGGGATGACGAGAGTGAAATGCTACAAAATCTTAAGGCCCACCTTATAGAGCATCTAAAAGAATATAATGATAAAAAAAAAATATCTGTATGGCCGTATCTTTACCGGGTGCAACAAAATCACCAAAAACTGTACATAAAAAGGTTAATAATTTAGTATTTTCAGTTTGTTTACTAATCTTGGATTGAAATCGTCAAATGGCTGCTTCTATAGTAAGAAATAGATATATTCATAGTATACACAAAAGTTGATGCATGTATGTGTCATAAAAGTAAACGATAAATATTGAAATAGAGCAATGTTGGTGAAAAAATTGAGATATTGTGAAAGTACGCCCTCTTTACGGGTGAAGATGGTGACATACGGGAAAATTGCATAGGACCGAACTTGTAGAGCGTCAAAAATAGAATATAATACTAACAAAACAAATATCAATATTGAAGTATATTTGGCAGAATAAAGTAATTAACAACACTTTACACGAAAAAAAATGTTTAGAATTTTGTGTTTAAAAAAATATTTTTTAGACTTAATTATAATTGAAATTGGTCAATGGCTGCCGCTATGGTAAGATCTAGTTGAGATCATAACATGTACTAAAGTTCAAGCATCCGTGTGCAATATTAGTAAATAAAAAATATTAAAATAGCGAGATTTTTGTGAAAAAAATTGTAAATGTTGAAAGTACGCCCCTTTTTAAGGGTGAAGGGAGTGAGATACGGCAAAATTTCACTGGAATAAACTTGTAGAGTGTTTTATTTTTGACCATGAATTATCCCTCAGATTCCAGATAGGACCTCTCGTTCAAAAGTTACAGCGTATTTAGAAAAAGTCTTACATGGTGTAGATTTTACCATACAAAACTTTAGGGGGTTAAAATTTGAAAACTCAATGTTTTGCAATTTCCCCTTTGTATTGACCATACAAACTACGTGAGTACCAAATTTCAAGTTTCTAGCTCATCCGGACTAAAATTAGGATTTCTCTATTGTTCCAGAACCGGTTAATTCCCACTACTTATGTTCAAAAATCCGGTAAAAGTGAAAAATGTATTTTGTGAGTAAACGAGAGGAGATACGGTGAAATATGTAAGAATAAAATTTTTAGATATTTAAAAGATCTATCAAAATTGTTCCGTGAAAATATTTGTAGAACAAACCGTTTAGTCACTAGAGCCCGAAAACCGAAAATGGGGTTTCATTAAAAACGCTCTGGAGGCTTAACGGTGCGAGATATGATAAAAAGTCACTGGACCAAAATTGTAGATAATTAAATTCCCTATCGTAGTATTGTTCTCAGATTTTAGGTAGGACGAAGCGTTTGGACGCTAGAGCCAAAAAACTAAAATTACAATTTCGGAAGTCCGCCATTTTGAAATTTTTTTAGTAGGTTAAAACTACAAATTTGCAAGTTTAAGATTTTATCCTTAGCATTGACCATTCAGGCTAGACGTATGCCAAATTTCAAGTCTCTAGCTTAAATAGTTATGTCAGAACTTCGTATCCCATATAAGTGAGTGAGTCAGTTACACATGGGGCTGTATATATTATAGACTCGCCTACGGCTCGATGGGGGCTCCGCCCCCATGCCCCCTTTGGGGGTTGCCCCGAATTCGTTAATTGTTCTAAGTCTTAAGAACTGAACAGGCTAGTTGAGGCCTCCACCCCAACTCTATACTTATCTTCTCTGACTTTTTTTAATAGTTCAGGAAATCTTAAGCATTTAAGATATTCTCTTGATATTTAAAGTTCTAATTTATACTTTTGTTTTATATTTTATAAAAAATGCTCAGGGTGTGTTTGTGGAGCTAAATTTCAGTCATCCAAGTGTCATAACAGTAAATAAAAAAATATTAAAATAACTCTAATTTTGTGGAAGAATTTTGAAAATACGCCTTTTTTGGGGTGAAGAGAGTGAAATGCTACAAAATCTTAAGGGCCGAACTTAAAAAGCATCTAAAAAATATAATGCTGCCAAAACATACATCGTTATGGCAGTATCTTTACCGGGTTTAACAAAATCACCGAAAACTGTACATAAAAAAGGTTAATAATTTAGTGTTTTCACAGTCTTTTTACTAATCTTGGATTGAAATCGGCCAATGGCTGCTTCTATAGAAAGAACTAGATATATTCACAGTTTATACCAAATTTGAGGCATGTATGTGTTATAAAAGTAAACGATAAATATTGAAATAGAGCTATTTTGGTGAAAGAATTTCGATAATGTGAAAGTACGCCAATCTTTACGGGTGAAGGGGGTGAGATGCGGCAAAACTGCATTGGACTGAAATTGTAGAGCGTTTACAATAGAATGTAATACTAGCAAAACAAATATCAATATGGCAGTGTATTTGGCAGAATAAAGTAATTTACAAACACTTTACACGAAAACATGTTAAGAATTTTGGGTTTTTCAAGGTTTTTTGACTTAATTATAATTTATATTGGTTAATGGCTGCCACAAAGGTAAGATCTAGTTGATACCATAATATGTACTAAAGTTCAAGCATCCGTGTGCCATATTAGTTAATAAAAATTTTTAAAATAGGCCTAGCGAGATTTTTGTGAAAAAATTTGGAAATTTTGAAAGTAAGCCCTTTTTTAAGGGTGAAGGGAGTGAGATACGGAAAAATTTCACAGGACTAAACTTGTAGAGCGTCTAATTCCTGACCACGAATTATCCCTCAGATTCGAGATAGAACCTCTCGTTCAAAAGTTACAGAGTATTTAGAAAATGCCTTACATGGTGTAGATTTTACCATACAAAATTTTAGGGGGTTAAAATTTGAAAACTCAATGTTTTGCGATTTCCCCTTTGTATTAACCATACAAACTACGTGTGTACCAAATTTCAAGTTTCTAGCTCATCCGGACCAAAAATTACGATTTCTCTATTGTTCCAGAACCGGCAAAATCCCACTACTTATGTTCAAAAATCCGGAAAAGTGAAAAATGTATTTTGTGAGTAAACGAGAGGAGATACGGTGATATATGTAAAGATAAAATTTTTAGATATTTAAAAGATCTATCAAAATTGTTATGTAAAAGTTTTTGTAGAACAAACCGTTTAGCCACTAGAGCCCAAAAACCAAAAACGGGGTTTCATTAAAAACGCTCTGGAGGCTTAACGGTGCGAGATGTGATAAAAAGTCACAGGACCAAAGTTGTAGATAATCAAATTCCCTATCGTAGTATTGTTCTCAAATTTTAGATAGGACGAAGCGTTTGGCCGCTAGAGCCAAAAAACTAAAATTACAATTTCGGAAGTCCGCCATTTTGAATTTTTTTTAGTAGGTTAAAACTACAAATTTGCAAGTTTAGGATTTTATCCTTAGCATTGACCATTCAGGCTAGACGGATGCCAAATTTCAAGTCTCTAGCTTAAATAGTTATGTCAGAACTTCGTATCCCATATAAGTGAGTGAGTCAGTTACACATGGGGCTGTATATATTATGGACTCGCCTACGGCTCGATGGGGGCTCCGCCCCCATGCCCCCTACAATGGTTCCCCCGAAGTGTTAGTAGACGATAACAAATCGTTGCCGAAAGAAAATCGCCGTTTGTAGTTTAGAGGAAGTTAAAAAAAATACGTGGAAACAACGAATAGTCAAGTAACAAATGTTGAAATAGAGCAATTGTTGTGAAAGACTTTCAATATCGTGAAAGTACGCTCCTTTTCAAGGGTGAAGGGGGTGAGATACTGCTAAATCGCAAAAAACCGAACTTGTAGAGCGTCTAAAATAGAACAAAGTATTGGCGAAATAAAAATCAATATGGCAGTAAAATTTTTAGTATAAATTAATTTACAAACACTTTACATGCAAAAATGTCAATAGTTTCGTGTTTTTTTTTCAATTTTTTTGGTCTTAAGTTTGATTGAAATTGATCAATGGCTTCTTAAATAGTAAGAACTAGTTGGGTCAATAATATTTACTAAGTTTGAGGCATCTGTGCGCCATAATAGTAAATAAAAAACATTAAAATAGCGAATTGTTTGTGGAAGAATGTATAAGTTTGAAATTACACCCCTTTTTAAGGGTGAAGGGGGCGAGATACTCCAAATTTTCACAATATCAAACTTGTAGAGCGTCTATAGTAGAATATAGTAATGGCGAAACATATATCAATATATCAGTATATTTACTAAGTTTAAGTGAATTACGAACACTTAACATGAAAAAATGTTGAGAATTTTGTGTTTTTACAATTTATTTTTTTTGTCTAAAATTCGATTGAAATTGGCAAAAAGCTTTTTTTTACAGATAGAACCTGTCGAGGTTATAAAATAAATAGAAATTTATGCATATATATTACATAATAGTAAATAAAAATATCAAAATAGCACAATTTTTGAGAAAAATTTTAGAAATTCTGAAAGTACACTCCTTTTTAAGGGTGAAGGGGGTAAGATACGGCAACATCGCATACGATCGAACTTGTAGAGCGTCTAAAATAAAATATAATACTGGCAAAAAATATCAAATTTGCAGTACATTTGCCAGATTATATCAATTTACGAACAGTATACTTGACATTTTTTTTAAGAATTTTGTGTTGTACGACCATTTAGGACTAAACTTAGACTGAAATCGGCCAATGAATCTACTATAGTTAGACCTATATTAGGGCATAACATGTGCAAAATTTCACTCACCAATGTGCCATAATAGTAAATGAAAAATATTAAAATAGTGCAAATTTGTTTACGAGTTTTGAAATTTTGGAAATACGCCGCTTTTTAAAGGTGAAGGGGATGGGATACGGTAAAATGTCATAGGACCAAACTTGTAGAGCATCTAAAATAGAATACATTACTGGAAAAGCATAAATCGATAAAGGAGTATATTTAACAGGTAAAAGAAAATTAATTACAAACAGTATAAATGAAAAAATGTTAAGGATTTCGAGTTTTACGATTTTTGCACTAAACTTAGGTTGAAATTGGCTAATGAAAGCTACTATAGTTAGACCTATATTAGGGCATAATATGTACAAAATTTCACGCATCGATGTGCCATATAATAGTAAATTTAAAATATTAAAATAGTGCAATATTTTGACGAGTTTTGAAATTTTGGAAATACGCCGCTTTTTAAGGGTGAAGGGGATGAAATACGGTAAAATGTCATAAGACAAATCTTGTAGAGAATCTAAAATAAAATACAATATTGCTAAAACATGTATCGATATAGCAGTATATTTACCAGGTAAAAGTAAATTACAAACACTATCCATGAAAAAATGTTAAGATTTTCGTTTGTTTACGATTTTTTTGGACTAAACTTAGGTTGAAATAGATCAATGAGTGCTACTATAGTTAGACCTATATTAGTACATAATATGTACAAAATTTCACTCATCGATGTGCCATAATACTAAACGAAAAATATTAAAATAGTCCAATTTTTGTTGACGAATTTTGAAATTTTGGAAGTACGCCCCTTTTTAAGGGTGAAGGGGATGAGATACGGTAAAATGTCACAGGACCTAACTTGTAGAGCGGTTGATTCCCCACTAACGATTTTCCTTCAGATTCGAGATAGGACCTCTCGTTCAAAAGTTACAGCGAAAATAGTAAAACCTTACATTTTCGGGTTACCGGTTTCCACCCTTCGTTATTTTTTTGGGGGGGTTGAAATGAAAAATTGTCGGATTTCAGACTTTTCCCGGGGGTATGATATCTTAAGCCACCCGCATGCCAAAAATCAAGTTTCCAGCTCACCTGGAAGTGACTTAGAATTTATGTAGATGAGTCAGTCAGTCAGTCAGTTACACATGGGGCTGTATATTTATAGGACTCGCCTACGGCTCGATGGGGGCTCCGCCCCCATGCCCCCTTAGGGGGTTGCCCTGAATTCGTTAATTTTTCTAAGTCTTAAGAACTGAACAGGCTAGTTGAGGCCTCCACCCCAACTCTATACTTATCTTCTCTGACTTAGTTTAATAGTTCAGGAAATCTAAAGCATTTAAGATATTCTCTTGATATTTAAAGTTCAAATTGATACTTTTGTTTTATATTTTATATTTAATGCTCAGGGTATGTGTGTGTAGCTAAATTACATTCATCTAAGTGTCATAACAATAAATAAAAAATATTAAAATAACTCAATTTTTGTGAAAGAATATTGAAAATACGCCCCTTTTTGGGGCGAAGAGAGTGAAATGCTACAAAATCTTAAGGCCCACCTTATAGAGATATCTAAAAAGAATATAATGCTGAAAAAAATATATCGGTATGGCCATATCTTTACCGGGTTCAACAAAATTACCAAAAACTGTACATATAAAGGTTAATAATTTAGTTTTTTTTCAGTTTGTTTACTAATCTTGGATTGAAATCGGCAAATGGCTGCTACTATAGTAAGAAATAGTGTGTATAGTAGTGTATATTCATAGTATACACAAAATTTGAGGCATGCATGTGTCATAAAAGTAAACGATAAATATTGAAATAGAGCAATTTTGGTGAAAGAATTACGATATTGTGAAAGTACGCCCCTCTTTACGAGTGAAGAAGGTGAGATACGGCAAAATTGCATAGGACCGAACTTGTAGAGCGGCAAAAATAGAATATAATACTAACAAAACAAATATCAATATTGAAGTATATTTGGCAGAATAAATTAATTTACAAAACTTTACACGAAAAAATGTTAAGAATTTTGTGTTTTAAAAAGAATTTTAGACTTAATTATAATTGAAATTGGTCAATGGCTGCCGCTATGGTAAGATCTATTTGAGGTCATAATATGTACTAAAGTTCAAGCATCCGTGTGCAATATTAGTAAATAAAAAATATTAAAATAGCGAGATTTTGGTGAAAAAATTGGAAATGTTGAAAGTACGCCCCTTTTTAAGGGTGAAGGGAGTGAGATACGGCAAAATTTCACAGGACTAAACTTGTAGAGTGTCTAATTCCTGACCATGAATTAAACCTCAGATTCGAGATAGAACCTCTCGTTCAAAAGTTACAGCGTATTTAGAAAATGCCTTACATGGTGTAGATTTTACCATACAAAATTTTAGGGGGTTAAAATTTGAAAACTCAATGTTTTGCGATTTCCCCTTTGTATTAACCATACAAACTACGTGTGTACCAAATTTCAAGTTTCTAGCTCATTCGGACCAAAAATTACGATTTCTCTATTGTTCCAGAACCGGCAAAATCCCACTACTTATGTTCAAAAATCCGGAAAAAGTGAAAAATGTATTTTGTGAGTAAACGAGAGGAGATACGGTGAAATATGTAAAGATAAAAATTTTAGATATTTAACAGATCTATCAAAATTGTTATGTAAAAGTTTTTGTAGAACAAACCGTTTAGTCACTAGAGCCCGAAAACCGAAAACGGGGTTTCATTAAAAACGCTCTGGAGGCTTAACGGTGCGAGATGTGATAAAAAGTCACAGGACCAAAGTTGTAGATAATTAAATTCCCTATCGTAGTATTGTTCTCAGATTTTAGATAGGACGAAGCGTTTGGCCGCTAGAGCCAAAAAACTAAAATTAAAATTTCGGAAGTCCGCCATTTTGAATTTTTTTTAGTAGGTTAAAACAACAAATTTGCAAGTTTAAGATTTTATCCTTAGCATTGACCATTCAGGCTAGACGTATGCCAAATTTCAAGTCTCTAGCTTAAATAGTTACGTCAGAACTTCGTATCCCATATAAGTGAGTGAGTCAGTTACACATGGGGCTGTATATATTATAGACTCGCCTACGGCTCGATGGGGGCTCCGCCCCCATGCCCCCTTAGGGGTATCCCTAAATTCGTAAATTAATAAAAAATGTCAAGTATGAAATTGGTTAGTTTTGCGGAAGAACTGAACAGCCAAGACAGTAACAAAACCGTTTAATACACACAATTCACAATCGATAGCTAGAAAAGCTTTTAAAATCTCCTATGAATCGGTTTTAATAACTCTTCGTAGTTAAAATTTGTTAAAATATTTCGAGTGTGATACAATAATTATTTATTCTTTGTGTTATGCTGAATGGAGGGTCCACTCCCTAATTTGTTGCCCCAATTCCGTAATTTCTGAAAAAAACTTGATGCAGTGAACGGGCTTGTTGAGGGTTATTAACTCCAATGTGTTCGCTGAATTAGTTTGTAAATAAAAAAGTCGAGTGTTAAACAGGTTAGCTTTACCAATGAAGTGCACAACCAAAACAGTAACAAAAGGCTAATGCACACTTCTCACAATCAATAATAATTAAAGCTTTTAAATTCATCAAAAATTGTTGCAATAAATCAGTGAAAACAATAACATAACATTAAAATGAAATAATATAAAATCTGATAAACGAGATAGAAATCACAAAAGACTAGAAAGTTTTAAAATGATTCCCTAAATTCCGAGGAGGAACTTACTAAAAGTATGTAAATTAGTAACACCAGCCCCGACAATAGCTGAATTCATATTTTTAATTGTCTCTTAAAAGAAGGTAAGGTCCCCAATTTCAAGTTTTCGGTAACTATTCTGGTCCTGTAATAAATCTGTTTTGAGAGCTAATGTGTAGAGATACGGCAAAATGTTCTGAAAACTGTAAGCCAGTCATATTCAGCAACATTTTTCGATAGGACCAATCGTTTTGTCAGTAGAGTGGAAAAACTGAAAACGCGATTGCAAAAAATTAGACTGGATATATACGCAATTGGTGCGATGTACGACAAAAAGTCACAGGAAAAAAATCGTAGTTCATCCAATTCAGTACCGTGGTAGTCTCAAATCTATGAAAGGCCTAACCATTTAGCCTCTAGAGCTAAAATATACTAAAATTATGATTTCTTTATAGTTGTCCAAAAGCCACTACTTATTTATCACAAAACTGGGAAAAAGTGAAAAATGTTTTTTGAGAGTGAACGGAAAGAGATAGGCTACGGCAAAGTATGTTAGAATCAAAATTGTAGATATTAAAAAGACCTATAAAAGTTGTCATTTAAACATTTTCGTAGGACAAACCATTCAGTCGCTAGGGCCCTAAATCTATTCTTATAATAATTCAGTTTTGAAAATCTTGGCAGAATCGAATCTGGAGTTTCACTGGACCGATTTTAATTTTTAAGATGTCGTTGGAAAGCTTTTATCCTGTATATTTGCCAAAAAATATGAAAGTTTGATGTTTTTTAGTATTTATGGTAAAAAAATAAATAAAACATGTTTTCCATAAGAAATACATTGGAAACAGGTTTTTACGATTTTTTTATTTGAAGGCAATTTTTGGCTGCCTTTATTGTGGTTATTAAAGAAATGCCTAAGAGTAATTTGAAGGAAATTTAATTCTCTTTCAGAAAATCACCATCCACTTTGGTCAATTTCCTCACCGTTGATAAGTTATTTACAAAAAACCAAAGCTACTACCAATTTATTTGCGTTGAAAATTCAGTTTTGAAAATCTTTGGGAAATCGAATCTGGAGTTTCACTGGACCGATTTTAATTTTTAAGATGTCGTTGGAAAGCTTTTATCCTGTATATTTGCCAAAAAATATGAAAGTTTGATGTTTTTTAGTATTTATGGAGAAAAAATAACGAAACATGTTTTTCATAAAAAATACATTGAGAACGGGGTTCTACGAAATTCTTATTTGAAAGCAATTTTTGGCTGCATTTATTGTGGTTGTTCAAAAAATGTTTGATAGTAATTTGTAGGAAATTTAATTCTCTTTCAGAAAATCACCATCCACTTTGGTCGATTTCCTCACCGTTCAAAAGTTATTTACAAAAAACCAAAGCTACTACCAGTTTTGTTTGCGTTTCCAAAATACTGAATTAAGTGAAATCTTTGGGAAATCGAATCTGGAGTTTCACTAAACCGATTTTAATTTTTAAGATGTCGTTGGAAAGCTTTTATCCTGTATATTTGCCAAAAAATATGAAAGATTGATATTTTTTAGTTTTTATAGTGAAAAAAATAAAAAACATGTTTTTCATAAAAAATACATTAAGAATGGGGTTTTACGAATTTCTTATTTTAAAGCAATTTTAGGCTGCATTTTTGTGGTTGTTCAAGAAATGCTCAATAGTAATTTGTAGGAAATTTAATTCTCTTTCAGAAAATCACCATCCACTTTGGTCAATTTCCTCACCGTTGATAAGTTATTTACAAAAAACCAAAGCTACTACCAATTTATTTGCGTTGAAAATTCAGTTTTGAAAATCTTTGGGAAATCGAATCTGGAGTTTCACTGGACCGATTTTAATTTTTAAGATGTCGTTGGAAAGCTTTTATCCTGTATATTTGCCAAAAAATATGAAAGTTTGGTGTTTTTTAGTATTTATGGTGAAAAAATAAAGAAACCTGTTTTTCATAAAAAATACATTGAGAACGGGGTTCTACGAAATTCTTATTTGAAAGCAATTTTTGGCTGCATTTATTGTGGTTGTTCAAAAAATGTTTGATAGTAATTTGTAGGAAATTTAATTCTCTTTCAGAAAATTATCATCCACTTTGGTCGATTTCCTCACCGTTGATAAGTTATTTACAAAAAACCAAAGATACTACCAATTTATTTGCGTTGAATATTCAGTTTTGAAAATCTTTGGGAAATCGAATCTGGAGTTTCACTGGACCGATTTTAATTTTTAAGATGTCGTTGGAAAGCTTTTATCCTGTATATTTGCCAAAAAATATGAAAGTTTGATGTTTTTTAGTATTTATGGAGAAAAAATAACGAAACATGTATTTCATAAAAAATACATTGATAACGGGGTTTTACGAATTTCTTATTTGAAAGCAATTTTTGGCTGCATTTATTGTGGTTGTCCAAGAAATGCTTAGTAGTAATTTGTAGGAAATTTAATTCTCTTTCAGAAAATCACCATCCACTTTGGTCGATTTCCCCACCGTTTGTAAGTTATTTACAAAAAACCAAAGCTACTACCAATTTATTTGCGTTAAAAATTCAGTTTTGAAAATCTTGGGGCAATCGAATCTGGAGTTTCACTGGACCGATTTTAATTTTTAAGATGTCGTTGGAAAGCTTTTATCCTGTATATTTGCCAAAAAATATGAAAGTTTGATGTTTTTTAGTATTTATGGAGAAAAAATAACGAAACATGTTTTTCATAAAAAATACATTGAGAACGGGGTTTTACGAATTTCTTATTTGAAAGCAATTTTTGGCTGCATTTATTGTGGTTGTCCAAGAAATGCTTAGTAGTAATTTGTAGGAAATTTAATTCTCTTTCAGAAAATCACCATCCACTTTGGTCGATTTCCTCACCGTTCAAAAGTTATTTACAAAAAACCAAAGCTTCTACCAATTTATTTGCGTTGAAAATTCAGTTTTGAAAATCTTTGGGAAATCGAATCTTGAGTTTCACCGGACCGATTTTAATTTTTAAGATGTCGTTGGAAAGCTTTTATCCTGTATATTTGCCAAAAAATATGAAAGTTTGATGTTTTTTAGTATTTATGGTGAAAAAATAAAGAAATACATTGAAAACGGGTTTTTAATTTTTTTAATTTGAAGGCAATTTTTGGCTGCTTTGATTGCGGTTATTCAAGAAATGCATATTAGTAATTTGTAGGAAATTTAATTCTCTTTCAGAAAATTACCATCTACTTTCGTCGATTTCCTCACCGTTTATAAGTTATTTACAAAAAACAAAGCTACTACCAATTTATTTGCGTTGAAAATCTTGGGGCAATCAAATCTAGAATTCCACTTTACCGATTTTAATTTTTTTTTATTTTAAGGCAATTTTTGGCTGCTTTTATTGTGGTTATTCAAGAAATGTTTTTTAGAAATTTGTAGGAAATTTAATTCTCTTTCAAAAAATTATCATCCACTTTGGTCGATTTCCTCACCGTTGATAAGTTATTTACAAAAAAACAAAGCTACTACCAATTTATTTGCGTTGAAAATTCAGTTTTGAAAATCTTTGGGAAATCGAATCTGGAGTTTCACAGGACCGATTTTAATTTTTAAAATGTCGTTGGAAAGCTTTTATCCTGTATATTTGCCAAAAAATATGAAAGTTTGATGTTTTTTAGTATTTATGGTGAAAAAATAAAGAAACATGTTTTTCATAAAAAATACATTGAGAACGGGGTTTTACGAATTTCTTATTTGAAAGCAATTTTTGGCTGCATTTATTGTGGTTGTGCAAGAAATGCTTAGTAGTAATTTGTAGGAAATTTAATTCTCTTTCAGAAAATCACCATCCACTTTGGTCGATTTCCTCACCGTTCAAAAGTTATTTACAAAAAACCAAAGCTACTACCAGTTTTGTTTGCGTTTCCAAAATACTGAATTAAGTGAAATCTTTGGGAAATCGAATCTGGAGTTTCACTAAACCGATTTTAATTTTTAAGATGTCGTTGGAAAGCTTTTATCCTGTATATTTGCCAAAAAATATGAAAGATTGATATTTTTTAGTTTTTATAGTGAAAAAAATAAAAAACATGTTTTTCATAAAAAATACATTAAGAATGGGGTTTTACGAATTTCTTATTTTAAAGCAATTTTAGGCTGCATTTTTGTGGTTGTTCAAGAAATGCTCAATAGTAATTTGTAGGAAATTTAATTCTCTTTCAGAAAAATATCATCCACTTTGGTCGATTTCCTCACCGTTGATAAGTTATTTACAAAAAACCAAAGCTACTACCAATTTATTTGCGTTGAATATTCAGTTTTGAAAATCTTTGGGAAATCGAATCTGGAGTTTCACTGGACCGATTTTAATTTTTAAGATGTCGTTGGAAAGCTTTTATCCTGTATATTTGCCAAAAAATATGAAAGTTTGATGTTTTTTAGTATTTATGGAGAAAAAATAACGAAACATGTATTTCATAAAAAATACATTGATAACGGGGTTTTACGAATTTCTTATTTGAAAGCAATTTTTGGCTGCATTTATTGTGGTTGTCCAAGAAATGCTTAGTAGTAATTTGTAGGAAATTTAATTCTCTTTCAGAAAATCACCATCCACTTTGGTCGATTTCCCCACCGTTTGTAAGTTATTTACAAAAAACCAAAGCTACTACCAATTTATTTGCGTTAAAAATTCAGTTTTGAAAATCTTGGGGCAATCGAATCTGGAGTTTCACTGGACCGATTTTAATTTTTAAGATGTCGTTGGAAAGCTTTTATCCTGTATATTTGCCAAAAAATATGAAAGTTTGATGTTTTTTAGTATTTATGGAGAAAAAATAACGAAACATGTTTTTCATAAAAAATACATTGAGAACGGGGTTTTACGAATTTCTTATTTGAAAGCAATTTTTGGCTGCATTTATTGTGGTTGTCCAAGAAATGCTTAGAAGTAATTTGTAGGAAATTTAATTCTCTTTCAGAAAATCACCATCCACTTTGGTCGATTTCCTCACCGTTCAAAAGTTATTTACAAAAAACCAAAGCTTCTACCAATTTATTTGCGTTGAAAATTCAGTTTTGAAAATCTTTGGGAAATCGAATCTTGAGTTTCACCGGACCGATTTTAATTTTTAAGATGTCGTTGGAAAGCTTTTATCCTGTATATTTGCCAAAAAATATGAAAGTTTGATGTTTTTTAGTATTTATGGTGAAAAAATAAAGAAATACATTGAAAACGGGTTTTTAATTTTTTTAATTTGAAGGCAATTTTTGGCTGCTTTGATTGCGGTTATTCAAGAAATGCATATTAGTAATTTGTAGGAAATTTAATTCTCTTTCAGAAAATTACCATCCACTTTCGTCGATTTCCTCACCGTTTATAAGTTATTTACAAAAAACAAAGCTACTACCAATTTATTTGCGTTGAAAATCTTGGGGCAATCAAATCTAGAATTCCACTTTACCGATTTTAATTTTTTTTTTATTTTAAGGCAATTTTTGGCTGCTTTTATTGTGGTTATTCAAGAAATGTTTTTTAGAAATTTGTAGAAAATTTAATTCTCTTTCAAAAAATTATCATCCACTTTGGTCGATTTCCTCACCGTTGATAAGTTATTTACAAAAAAACAAAGCTACTACCAATTTATTTGCGTTGAAAATTCAGTTTTGAAAATCTTTGGGAAATCGAATCTGGAGTTTCATAGGACCGATTTTAATTTTTAAAATGTCGTTGGAAAGCTTTTATCCTGTATATTTGCCAAAAAATATGAAAGTTTGATGTTTTTTAGTATTTATGGTGAAAAAATAAAGAAACATGTTTTTCATAAAAAATACATTGAGAACGGGGTTTTACGAATTTCTTATTTGAAAGCAATTTTTGGCTGCATTTATTGTGGTTGTCCAAGAAATGCTTAATAGTAATTTGTAGGAAATTTAATTCTCTTTCAGAAAATCACCATCCACTTTGGTCGATTTCCCCACCGTTTGTAAGTTATTTACAAAAAACCAAAGCTACTACCAATTTATTTGCGTTAAAAATTCAGTTTTGAAAATCTTGGGGCAATCGAATCTGGAGTTTCACTGGACCGATTTTAATTTTTAAGATGTCGTTGGAAAGCTTTTATCCTGTATATTTGCCAAAAAATATGAAAGTTTGATGTTTTTTAGTATTTATGGAGAAAAAATAACGAAACATGTTTTTCATAAAAAATACATTGAGAACGGGGTTTTACGAATTTCTTATTTGAAAGCAATTTTTGGCTGCATTTATTGTGGTTGTCCAAGAAATGCTTAATAGTAATTTGTAGGAAACTTAATTCTCTTTCATAAAATCACCATCCACTTTGGTCGATTTCCTCACCGTTCAAAAGTTATTTACAAAAAACCAAAGCTTCTACCAATTTATTTGCGTTGAAAATTCAGTTTTGAAAATCTTTGGGAAATCGAATCTTGAGTTTCACCGGACCGATTTTAATTTTTAAGATGTCGTTGGAAAGCTTTTATCCTGTATATTTGCCAAAAAATATGAAAGTTTGATGTTTTTTAGTATTTATGGTGAAAAAATAAAGAAATACATTGAAAACGGGTTTTTAATTTTTTTAATTTGAAGGCAATTTTTGGCTGCTTTGATTGCGATTATTCAAGAAATGCATATTAGTAATTTGTAGGAAATTTAATTCTCTTTCAGAAAATTACCATCCACTTTCGTCGATTTCCTCACCGTTTATAAGTTATTTACAAAAAACAAAGCTACTACCAATTTATTTGCGTTGAAAATTTTGGGGCAATCAAATCTAGAATTCCACTTTACCGATTTTA
The DNA here is from genome assembly GCA_030545055.2 of Neoaliturus tenellus. Taxonomy (NCBI): domain Eukaryota; kingdom Metazoa; phylum Arthropoda; class Insecta; order Hemiptera; family Cicadellidae; genus Neoaliturus; species Neoaliturus tenellus. The sequence continues at coordinate 55,997,858 of CM061534.1, read as the reverse complement.
ATTTTTTTTTATTTTAAGGCAATTTTTGGCTACTTTTACTGCGGTTATTTAAGAAATGCTTATTAGTAATTTGTAGGAAATTTAATTCTCTTTCAGAAAACTATCATTCACTTTGGTCCATTTCCTCATCGTTAAAAGGTTATTTACAAAAAACCAAAGCTACTACCAATTTGTTTACGTTGAAAAAATACTATGGTAGAGATATTTTTATTAAACTTTGTACAGCTAAATCTAGAGTACTGGACCGATTTTAATAATCTTTTAGGTGTTGTCCGAAAGCTTCGTCTGTGTTTATTTACTCAAAAATGTGAAAGTTTCATGTTTTTCTCAGCAGTTATGGTGAAAAAGTTAAAAAGATAAACCTTTTCTTCCTTTAAACTGTGTCCATGAAACACATGTTATTAATTTAACAGCTGATTGATGCATTGTTGTGTCCTTGACTTTTCTTTGTTTACATTTTGATGTTTACATTTGGGATTTGTGGTTGTGAGTTCCTTACGTTTTGATGGCTTTTAAATAAAGTTATGTGATAAAGCAGTGTGTGGTTTTAAGCAGTATGTGATTTTTACAATCATAAATTAATTGTTATTTGAAAAACTAAACTAAATTAAATCAAACTAAATTACTATAAAACTGAACTAAATTAAATAATTACAAGTATAAGTTTTTAATTGTTCTGAAAATGAATAATTTTACCATTTATAATATAGATCGCGACTGAAACTGTTTGTTTAGAAGTTTATCTTTTCTATGCCATTCAACACAATCTAAGTACGCTGAAATACGAACCAATTATTTTTCTCAAATAAAATTTCAATAATGAAAACAAACATTTTTTTTATTTCACCGAAAATAGCCTATAGGTACCATTTTTCTAGAGACCGTTGTATTTAACCACAACGGCCTTTGTTCCTAGTCTAAATATAAATTTCACAAAAATCAGTTTGGAGGGTTAACGGTGCTATGTACGACAAAAAGTAAAAGGACCAAAATTGTAGATCATCCAATTTCCTATCGTAATATGCTCTCATATTTCAGATAAGACTAACCGTTAGGTCACTAGAGCTGAAATACTAAAATTACGATTTATCTAGTGGACCAGAACCGGTGTATTCCCACTACTTACGTTCACAAAATCCGGAAAAAGTGAAAAATGAATTTTGTGAGTAAACGAGTAGAGATACGGCAAAATATACGGGAAAAGAAATTGTAGATATTATAAAGATCTATCGAAATGAACTTTAAAAAAATTTTTACAACCATCGGTTTAGGCACTAGAGCCCGAAAAACGAAAACGGCATTTCATTAAAAACGCTCTGGAGGCTTAACGGTGCGAGATACGATAAAAAGTCACAGGATCGAAATTGTAGAAAATTAAATTCCCTATCGTAATATTGTTCTCAGATTTTAGATAGGACAAAGCGTTTGGCCGCTAGAGCCAAAAAGTAAAATTACAATTTTGAAAATCCGCCATTTTGAATTTTTTTTGTAGGTTAAAACTAAAAATTTGCAAGTTTAAGATTTTACACTTAGCATTGACCGTTCAAGCTAGACGTATGCAAAATTTCAAGTCTCTAGCTTAAATAGTTACGTCAGAAATTCGTATCCCATATAAGTCAGTCAGTCAGTCAGTTACACATAGGGCTGTATAGTTTATTAGATTAGATATATATTATAGACTTTCATTGCTACAATACGAGACGAAATTACAAATTAGATATAAGAAAAGCAAGACCTGAAAAGACAAACAAAAGCTTTGATTGAATGGAGATAAGACTGTTCAATAAACTACCCAGAAATGTTCAAAATATGGAAATTAGTAGGTTTAAAACAATAATAGAGAAATTGCTGAAAAGAAATTCCTTTTAATCGGTCACCTCCAATATGACATGAAGATCTAAACATGTTGCTTACTTAGACAAGTTCCAATTGTTTTCCTGTGCCTCCCGTGCTTCCTGCACCCCCTATATCCCAGCAGCCCCCTGCCACCCATTCTCCCCTGCCCACATGCCCGCCGTTCTTCCCCGAGGCCCCTGTGCCCTCTATGTCCCCCATTCCTCCCCAGTCCCCCCCCCCCTTGCCACCAACATCTCTAGTGCACCCATGCCCATGCCCCCGTGTCTCCCTTACACCGAGCCTCCTATACGCCCGCACCACCATGCCTGCCATTCCTCCCCGTGCCTAGTATGTCCCCCCTTCCTCCACCGAGGCCCCCATGCCTCCCCCCCCCCCCCCGGCTCCAATTACATGTCAAAACGATAATAATGTTATGGAAACTTATACTATTTACAGGAAATTTAAATTAGTTGACCTAGGCCTAAATGTGCATGATCATAAACCCTTTTTTCTAACGTTTAAGAGGATGTTAAACCCCCGCGAAAACGGACGCAAAAACACTCCTGCGCTGTAGCATATCCTGGCGTTATATCTCAACGTACAATAATAAACTATACACCAAATTAAAGATAAAGATATTTCCCACTAACTTTGCTTTTCCATTTTCCGCTATTGTTAAGAATACAGCTTATACAAGCATTTAAATTTAACCAAATTTAACTATTTTGGAAGAAATGTAACTAAGTAACTACGTAAGTAATCGAAAAGTTAAAAAGCGAAGTTAGTGTTGAATTTTACTATCTATTATATGGTACCTAATATATAAAATTTTAAATCCAATAGCGTAGTTATAATATGCTACCGCGCGAAAGTACACATAAGCTGATAGTGGCGATCCTAGCGACACTTGCCGAAAACATCTCGCGGCGGATGAATACATATACTTTATTCATATGGGGCAGACGTGTTCCCCACCTCGTCCACCTGTTACCATTATCACTGTTGTCGTTCCTCCGTGTTGTGTTGATAAATTTAGCTATTATGAATAATATCCCTCTGTTTGAGTTTACCGAGCAAATGCCCCCAGGTACTACACACTACCACATCTCTATGATGCTTCTTAGCTAAGAGTGCTTGAGCATTATTTAATCATACTGCAAACAGAATAGCCGTTTTATGGTCTGTAATTCATAATCAAAAGAAATATTAAAATATATAAGACATAATATGACTAAGGAAATTTTTGACAAAAATACAACAGAATTTAGTTTCAAACAATTAAGTACTATTTCAAACTTTAATTTTTAAATACAATTTTATATATACTAAACAATTTATTTCAGGAATAATTTTAGTTTGAAAGTATATTAAATAGTTTATGTATAATTTTAATTTTGTTGTATCCCCCACGAATCAACCGAAAGCAACCACTTCAACGATGCCCCAAAACGAGCACGACTGTCAATATTTCTTAGATCAGCTGGCAAAGAATTCCACAACCGAGATGCCGTTAAACGATGATCTGTGTGCAGGTTTAGTAAGAGGCCACCATGGCGAGTTTCTCTCATACTTATATTGCCTGTAAAATTAAATTTTTTTGCCAGATAGCTTGGTTGACCATTACCAAGCTATCTGGCAAATAAATTTAATTTTACAGGCAATATAAGTATGAGAGAAACTCGCCATGGTGGCCTCTTACTAAACCTGCACACAGATCATCGTTTAACGGCATCTCGGTTGTGGAATTCTTTGCCAGCTGATCTAAGAAATATCATTGAAATATGATATTTTCTGAGTTCTATTAATTTCATCTGTAATAGTGCTTCATAATATTCGGTAACATGATCATCCCACTTCAAATTAAAAATGAATCGAATGCAATAATTTTGCGCGCGTTGTAATTTATTGGACAGTTCTAAAGGTAAATCATTGTATGTTTAAACCATAAAACTACAAAATACTCGCTTAAGAAGCCTAAATAAAAACTGTCAAATTTAATTAATATATTATTGATAAAACAAAGAGAAAGGCGTATTTGACATTTTAAGTAACTCCATGCATGCACAAAAAAACCTAGCATGCACAAAAAAGTATCAAAATGGGCAAGTATATAAAAAATTAAACCCTTTAAACAAATTACAATAATTGTTTGCTATGCGTGTTTTATTTATTTGTTATTATTTTTATTACTAAGAGCAACTAGGAATAAGAAAATGTAATTGTCATGTTAATTAGGTTAGTATTTTCTGGTACTTTTATTTGCTAATCTTTTATTTTCGATTGTTGTTGTTTCCAGCTTCATTAGTGTATTCCTCTGTGAAACATTTGAAAACTATGTGATTAACTATGTACACAAATTAGAATAACTTTACAAGTTCAATACTTCACATATTTTTATAGGTACTAAATGCAGAAACAAGGTATAAATATGAATTTGTATTTAAAAAATATTCATCTAGTTTATTCATCTAGCAATATACATATTTATTACAAGTTCATCACTGTAAATTGTTTATTCGAAGTAAAATAAGGAGTCTGTAAAAACCTATAGTAGCTTTATTTAACAAAATTTTATGTATGTATATATTTTTTATAACAACTTTAATTTATTAAAGATTTTAAAAGTTTTTTTATAAAAAATCTGGAAATCAATTTTATCTTTTTTAATGGTTGCTAAAAAACAAATTCAATAAAAATTTCCAGTTTTGGCGAATTTTTAATAGAGCGAAGCCGCCGGTAAAAGCTAGTAAAGTTATAAAAAGAGAGAAGGATTTCTGTAAATAAATTCAGCACTTTAAACATTTTATATCTGATCAATGTAATGCCACTTTTATGTATTTGTAATAAGAGCTCTTATTTTTCGTATTACAAAAATTTATTGACTAAGAATATGTAAATATAAAATTAAAACTATAATTCATTATGATTATTTATTATCATGTTAAATACCTAATCTTTGAACTTGAAGACGAATTTTGCATTTTTTACATATGTTATATGGTTTAGTTATCGCTAATATGGTTAATTTATTCCCTTTCTATTCATCTAGGAATTATGAGGGTAGTGAATATCTGTGTCGATATGATGATGTGTGTTGGTGCTGTGACGGTAGGCCGCGGACCGCTGCCTTTTGGGGCGGACGTATCATAATCGTTTAAAGTAAATTTTGTGGTTGTTTCAATATGGATCAAAAACACCTCCCGCATACTTGCTATTAAAAAAAGAAAAACGGTTAACAGTGCAGAACGGAACATAGTGTACAACGTTTATTGGTTATTTTACAGCTCGCTCTCCTTTTCGTTATTTCGTGAGTGGGTTAATTGTAATCAAACTGTAAAATAATGTGCTATTGCTTGCAAGATTAGTGAAAAAGACAGTTAACATAATAAATAAGTGGGCAATATTGTCATTTTTTAAGAGTCGCCAACACCAACTTTTTCAACACCGGGAAAATCAAGAAAGAGAAAGTCCCCAGTTATTAACTGGATAAACTTCCCCCCTAAAACCGATTAAAATATTGCTATTGAAATATCAGAAAAGTTAAACTGTTATTGGAAATCTCCGGACAATAAGACACCTGGATAAACTGTTGAACTGTTGGAAAATGAACAGCAACGACATAGGGCCGCCGGCACAGTAAGAGAGAGGCACTCGTTGGCTGAGCAGACAACACGGCAAGTCCGGCAACGATGCTCTGATTCCAAGAATTCAAGCATCAATACATTGTGTAAAATAATGAATAAAGGATCAAATAGTGGACAATATTCAAATCCACAAAATTATGTTACTGTTTTTTATGTTACTGTTATTTTATTTTACTGTTATTGTGTTATTTAATGTTCCTGTTATGTTATTGTTTTTGTCAAATAATTTTTAACTGTTAGGCCCGAGCTGTAATTTAGCTCAGTAAGCCGGCAGTTGTCTATTTCCTAATGATGTAGGTGTCAATAACACAAATAACACTTGTTATTTGTTCATTTGTTATTTTTCTAGAAATTTGGGTGAAGTTTTAATTGGTATGAATCACGGTAGAAATAAGATTATTCAAATCATGAAACTATAGGGTATACTGTCCAAGTAAAATACCGTAAGCAACCAGAAAGCTAGCCTATATGACAAAGTCTATTGTATTATTTGATTGTTTGCATTGTTTAAGGGCAGAATAAACAATTACTAAAATTGTTTAGTTTTTAATTAAAAGAAAAAAATATAATTGTGATACGTTATTTTTTCAAAAATTTAATTTAGATCCTCAGGCAAAATATGCTATGATTCCATATATCTAGTGTTAATAAGTCTGCGGTTGAATAATTTCTAACAAAATTACAATTTTTTTTTAAGAAGGTAAAAGATGAATTCAGGACAACACGATCAATTGTAAACGCTTAAAAAATGTTAGTTTAACACTGACATTTGATTTCGTATCCTGATTTAAGGGTTAAAGGAAAATGAAACCAATAGGTTTCTTAGAAGGAATAAGGGCATATTTATCTTTTGACAGCCTTTTAACATGGATTGCCTTTATTTCAGCAAGGTGTCCACGAAGAGGGCGTTCACATCCGTTAAGAAATAGGCGTCACGTGAACAACGGGCGCGTCAGGGCACAAACAGTTACTGACAAGTGTTAAGGCAAATTTCAAAAGTCAGTAGTACTGAATTTTATGGGAGTGCACTAGGTCAATACGGTACTGCACAAACACTCCCTGACGGTCTGCACCTTCCGCTGCCTTGCAAAAAGTTGGGCGAGCGCATTTATAAGGAAGTTTTCAAGCTGCCGTGCCGGCTATACGGCCACCTGCAGTCATAGAACTATAAACAGTTTATATTTATAGTTAGAACTATAAACTGTTTATATTTCTATGCCTGCAGTGCGCGTACCCTCCGGCGGCGATACGGGATTGTCGTTCTTACGTGAAAACGACTTTACAAAGATGGGTATATTTAAGTTAAGTTGATAGTTTTAATGAATAATACCAAAAGTTGAACATTATGAGGCATTTAGAGTACTTGAATCCTCTCGGAATAATAGGAATACAAACATGATGGAAGTATTGTTTTTATCTTATTCTTTCTCTTGAAAAAATCTAACTTATGACCATAATTTTTTGGCCACATGATGTTGCTTAGCTAACCACCATTTGATAATCTCTTTTGATGGAGCGTGCGAATGTTCAGGACGATGTAAAGAAGGATATCCGCCAGTGCCGTGCCCTTCTGCCCGCCCGCCCGTACCAAATCGCCCCAATGAGCACGTAATTTTAACAGAAGTAGTGTAGGAACTTCTTGGCACATTTTTACCTAAAGGGGTTTTTTTTTTTTTTTTTTTTTTTTTTTTTTTTTTTTTTTTTTTTTTTTTTTTTTTTTTTTTGAGGGAGAGGCGGAAAAATGCATTACGCACACAGGTGGCCAGCCTGTAGTGTGGGGCTCCCCTAAAAACGAGTTTACCCACTAAAAAACCTCCTCTACTCTTTAGGAATCTAACCTGGAATTGTTTGTCACATTACGTCAGGCTAGGCCTAAATTTGGCTTACGCCCGTGGGGCTCGCTCCTTATCCAGCCGCTCGATCAAGGGATCTGGGCCACTTCACGGTCCAGATCGGTTTTCTTTTCCAGGAGGATGCCCCGGACGAACTGTGACAAACAATCCCAGTTGCCCTCATCCTCCAAAATCTTTTGGCAGACCGAGTCCACCGAAAATGCACCAAAGATTTGTGTGGCCTCCAGGCGGGGCCCTTCCCAACGGGGACAGCGGAAGAATGTGTGTTCCGCATCGTCGGGAACACCCGGGCAATAAATGCAGTCCGGTGAACCGGTCTTTCCCATACGGTTCAGGTACGACCGAAAATAGCCGTGACCTGTCAAAAATTGGGTCAGGTAGTAGTCCACCTCCCCATGCCGCCGTTCCACCCATGGTTGGACCTGCTTGATAAGTCGCGCAGTCCATCGTCCTCGGGTGTCGTGCTCCCAGCTGTGTTGCCACTGCTGGTAGGTTCGGGAGCGCTCTTCTGTTCTTGCCGTGTCCTTGCCGATCTCGCCTTGTCTCTATGGAAGTCCTTCTTTGATTGTTGCCATTACATCAATTTAACATGAAAGCCATATGGGGAAAAATGCATTTTTACGTTATTACTACAAAACCACAAGAGATACGATAGTAGTGTAAATTACAAAGCTGCTCAGTTCAACGAGAGCTTTAAGATGATATACAACATGACATATGTTTACTTTAAGAATTTTTGAGTTTTGTTTATGTTAAAACTTTCAAAATTAGTAAATTTTGGAAATTTTAGTTTTTTAATAAATGTGGACTTGTGACATATCATTGCAAAGCTTAGCTCATTTCAAATAAGTGTATTGAATCAGAAGTTATTTTTGACAAATAATACAATAATTACAGGGTATTCCATAAATGTTGATTTTTCTTACAAAAATGGCCGCCATTTTGAAACGGAAAAAGATAAATTCATTCTGTTTTCACCAAAATGCTCCTTTCACTAATACGTTTAAAATTATGTAAAAAAATCTGAATGTTTATTTAAGAACATTTTGAGATTCGAACCCGTGACCTCCAGTTTTGGAACACCCTGTATACTGGCATTGATGAAAATATTTTTATTGGAAAGCCCATATGCGATTTAGTGGGAAAAAACTTTATTTCGCCAACCCCTATAATATATTTGAATTGTATAATAATTAAAAAATTTATTATATTATATAATTAATTGTTAATTTTTAAATTAGGTTTCAATAATATTGACAACATTCATGATGCAACTACAACATTACAGTTACCATAGGTAATTCAGGCAGTAAACAATTTATAAATTAAATTTTATTTAAACTATTTATTAAAATAAATAAAGAGTTAGCTTGGCTTCTATTCACCACAATGTGGTAATTTGACTTTGTCGACATACGTTTTATAAGACAAAATAGAAAAATCAATCATTAAAGCTACCATAAAAGCTACCTTAACTTTTTTATTCCTTAAGATGAATAATTAAAAGATTTAAATTTCAACGATTCTGCTTTTTTGTACGTTTGTGGATGTACTAGTTTTAAAGATCTGCCAAGATTAAGTGCTAAGAGTGTAGGCCTAATCCACTGGTGGTAAAAACAAAATTAATGGTATTGATGTTTAATTTAACAATGTGGACACAGGTAGTTTAACAATCATTTCTGATTTTGTTGCAGCCATTTTATTTCACTTTTATTTGATGTATATCTACGCATGAGGAATTTATAATGTTTTGAAGAGGAACTGTCCATCCTCAGGTGATGTTGCTATCTAAAGTCGGCATCTTGTTAGATAGCATAATTAAATAATATCCCAATGACAAATGGCAACTGGATCTAATAAGTAAAATTTTTAAAAGCTACTAAATTTTCTCAGAATTTAACAGGGTGATTTTTGGTTTGCAAACATTACTTAAAATACGCAGGCACTTGTTTTCAATATTTAGCGCATAATTTAACAGAGGTCAACCGAAAACATAGTCTTTGAAATTTATCTAAATCAGCCGTGGTGGACGATTGAAGTATAAACGTTTAGTTTCAGTATAACACTGCGATTAAAATTACATGAAAATGCCATAAACTGTTATTTTTAGTCCTCTTATTATGTCCAACATACCCATAAATAACAACACGAAAATGCGTAATGAAATAACTAACAAAAAAATCAAACAAACAAATATTGTCATTATCGTCAACTCTTGTAAAAGTTAAGTTAGTATAGTGCTATTGGATTGTAAAAATTAATTGTAAATTCTTTTATTGTGAGTAAAATGTTTTACATTATTTTCTACGTCTGAACTGATGAAAGCTTGAAAAGGCAAAAGATTAAATTAAAGATAAAATTTGTATGGAATTTGTGAGGGCTGCGGCCAGAACGTAGTCCAGCCGGCCTAGCGGCGGAGGGAATTGCGACGTTGCCACGTCGTATGCCGCGGCCTTGGGATGTACACATTAGACACAGTTTTATAATCAGGTGATCGCTTCAATGTTTTACGTTTATATTGGTAGCCGGCGTTCAATGTGCTTAATTCCTATTGGTTACAGCTCAAGGACTTCCCTCGTGACGGCTGGTATAGTAATACTACGGCGCACTATTTTCGTGGTGCTGCGCCCGGCGCGGATTAGTCCACGTAGTTCTGCTCGCTCACTGACGCTAGTCTCGCAGACATGCGAGAAAACTTTTGCTTTAGCATCCTCTTAACTGATAAATGTTTAATCAGCAACTAAAAATCCAGTGAATAGTTCCCTTTTAATTATGTATATTACTAGAAAAAAATAATGTTCTGGGATTGGTTATGTTTATTAACAAGTGACTGCCTTCCCGGGGGCCGCCGTCGTCGTGTCGTCGTCGAACGCTTGCGTCAATAGCCGATGAGTGTGCTCATCAGTATAAGATATCTTTATTCATACCCCCTTAGTAGCTCCAAAAAATTGTAAAGATCGCATGATCACCATATGATATAACAACCAAAGTATCAGTTAGCAAAAAGTGAATAAAACTATTTTAATTTCATGATGAATCTATAATGGAGAATATTTTTGAGGTTAAAGTGGTAAAGAAGAATCTTTACTTCTTTTGACATCGAGTTATTTATTGAGGAGATGTAAAAATCGCCCTGCAATATGGAATATGGAGAGTTTAGAATACAAAAACAGGGTCAAGAAGAGATCTGCTTGGCTAGAACTCGTTGATATTTTTTTCCGAAGAAGACCTTTCAAAGTTCGGTCAGTTTTGTCATTAAACAATATAATTTTCTTGATTTTTTACAGATAGCACATATTAAGAACCAACCACAACCCCACAAAATAAACTAAATACAAAGACAAAAGAAAATGTGTTGTAGTTTATTTAACAAATATTAATTTTACTAAGACCATTTGTCACCGATCTAGTTGATAGATTTCCTGTTAAAACCATTGTATCATGCTATGGTAATTTTCCTTCTTGAATGAAGTAACGTACAAATCTGTCTCTCACTCCTTTTGCATATACAGGGTGATTCAGACCACCCGTCCACTATTTATAGCAGGAGAACGGTTTGAGATAAAATCATGAAATAAAGTTTTTTCCCACTAAATCGCATATGGGCTTTCCAATAAAAATATTTTCATCAATGCCAGTATACAGGGTGTTCCAAAACTGGAGGTCACGGGTTCGAATCTCAAAATGTTCTTAAATAAACATTCAGATTTTTTTACATAATTTTAAACGTATTAGTGAAAGGAGCATTTTGGTGAAAACAGAATGAATTTATCTTTTTCCGTTTCAAAATGGCGGCCATTTTTGTAAGAAAAATCAACATTTATGGAATACCCTGTAATTATTGTATTATTTGTCAAAAATAACTTCTGATTCAATACACTTATTTGAAATGAGCTAAGCTTTGCAATGATATGTCACAAGTCCACATTTATTAAAAAACTAAAATTTCCAAAATTTACTAATTTTGAAAGTTTTAACATAAACAAAACTCAAAAATTCTTAAAGTAAACATATGTCATGTTGTATATCATCTTAAAGCTCTCGTTGAACTGAGCAGCTTTGTAATTTACACTACTATCGTATCTCTTGTGGTTTTGTAGTAATAACGTAAAAATGCATTTTTCCCCATATGGCTTTCATGTTAAATTGATGTAATGGCAACAATCAAAGAAGGACTTCCATACTATAAAGCCCTTAACGATTAACATGCAAATCATATGGAAAAAGTGACATTTTCCGTTATTACTACAAAACCAAAAGAGATACGATAATAGTGTAAATCACAAAGTTGCTCAGTTCAACGAGAGCTTTAAGGTGATATACAACATGGCATATGTTTACATTTAGAATTTTTGAGTTTTGTCTAAGTTAAAATTTTCAAAATTATTAAATTTTGGAAATTTTAATTTTTTATTAAATGTGGTCTTGTGACACATCATTGCAAAGCTTAGCTCATTTCAAATAAGAATATTGAATCAGGATTCATTTATGACAAATAATAGAATAATTACAGGGTATTCCGTAAATGTTGATTTTTCTTAAAAAAATGGCCGCCATTTTGAAACGAAAAAAGATAAATTCATTCTGTTTTCACCAAAATGCTGCTTTCACTAATACGTTTAAAATTATGTAAAAAAATCTGCATGTTTATTTAAGAAAATTTTGAGATTCGAACCCGTGACCTCCAGTTTTGGAACACCCTGTATACTGGCATTGATAAAAATATTTTTATTGGAAAGCCCATATGCGATTTAGTGGGAAAAAACTTTATTTCACGATTTTATCTCAAACCGTTCTCCTGCTATAAATAGTGGACGGGTGGTCTGAATCACCCTGTATATTGTTCGGCCGAATCGGATGTTCAACGTTCAAGTTCGTAAACGGGGCTTGGTAAAGTAAATCTTCATACCTAGATCCATCTCGTTGACTGACATAATTGTGCAGTTCACAACACGCCAGTATGATAGTAGTTCCAGAGGTGGATTTGGAAATCTGCCGCCCCTGGGCTATTAAAAAAGTGCCGCCCCCTCCCTCCGCCATAATTTCCTAATTTATATTCACAATTATTGGCCCAATTCCTATGCTATTTCGAAGGGAGGGGACAGAAAACTGAAAATAGTGATTATACGGAACTTAAAATTTAAAAACTTGAAATCAAAGATTTTGCGTTACGATGCAAGAACTACCAAAGTGTGGCTCAAAGCTTAGCTATTAGTGTTTGATTGGTTCTTTACCAATCCGAGACACAATAACAATTATTGCCGTTGCGAACAGTCGAAAACTAGCCTTTGTGGTCGTGCGTAGTTCACGTTCACGGCCGGTGGAATACTGTGACCTTCGTTCCCAGTCCCAGTAGATTTTTTGAGGTTTGTTAGACACGTCTGAGTGTAGCAATAATAAATTGTTTAGATAGACCAAATGCATCATCTGCTTCAAATACATGAGGCAAAGGAGTAACTTCGAAATTTGAAATTTGTTTTGAATCCGGAATGTTTAATGTGCTCTCAATGAGTTTCTTGTAAAATACCGAATCTTGGAAATAGCTGAATCATTGCTTTTACCATAATACATGCTACCTCTTCAACCTCCACAGCGAAACTGAGGAGTTCCCAGCTGAGATTAGGCCTAACGCGGCGTCAACGCTGATGGGTGGCGTCAAGCATGTGTACATCTAGGCCTATACCATGCGTTGAAACGCGCGATGCAACGCTATCATGTGTACATGCCCTGTTAGTTTATTTTGTGGGGTTGTTGTTGGTTCTTAATATGTACTATGTTTTATCTGTAAAAAATCAACACTTAAGAAAATGATATTGTTTAATGACACAACTGACCGAACTTTGAAAGGTCTTGTTCAGAAAAAAAATTTAACGAGTTCTAGCCAAGCAGATCTCTTCTTGACCCTATTTTTGTATTCTTAACTCTCCATCTTCCATATTGCAGGGCGATTTTTACACCTCCTCAATAAATAACTCGATGTCAAAAGAAGCCAAATTCCCCTCCATGATGCTGCAATAATATTATTAATACAACTGGTATGATACACCGATATTGAAACACCTGAAAATCGGGCGTATGACAGAGTCATATGTACGTTTAAGTATAGACCATGGCAACTTGAGGCGCGCGATATTGGCGCGCTTCACGAAGACATCTCGAGGCGTGCGCTGAAACAACCGTCCATTTCCAAACGCGCGTTGCATGTGTACACATCCATTTGTTCTCATATATTTCAGAAACGCGCGTTGGAACGCATGATGTCAAACGCGCGATGCAACGCTATCATCATGTGTACATGCCCTTGGATAATTTAAAAACAAATCTAGTAGTTCTGGAACAACATCTTTCCCGCCTGACCGATCTTCAACACTGGGATAATACAAGTCATCATGAACTTGGTTTTGAATTTCTTTTCAAAGCTGCTGCTGTAGAAACGATTCTCCTAAAGTCTGATTTAAATCAGAACATTCTTGGATAGCAAGGGAGGGGAAAATTGTAACAGTTCTGGGTAGCACGGGAGGGGGCGCTATCATACCCAGGACTGTTCTAATTTAAATTGGACTTTAATTTCATCATCTTTGTTGCTTTTCTTTTGAAAGTACCAAGTTTTACACACAACTTTGTACGCCGTATCTTTTAAACAAACAATGGATGATTTACTATTTTTCATGTTTGTAATATAAAGTGACAAAGTAATAGTGATAAAGTTTTGAAGTATTTAATTTCATTTACCTGGTCTCTGTCCGACACACTTTTCATCAATTGCAAAAAGTCAGAAGTACCATATTATCGAACCTATCACCAGATTCAAAATTAGATTGGAGATAAGGAACTCAGCACTACAGACTGGGGGTGGATTTTAACTAACAATATGCTGTACCCAGTACACTAAAAAAAAAAATAAAAAAATAGTCTCCTGCAACTGCAAAAAGACTTGCAAAAATTATTGTAGCGGCTTAGCATCGCTTGATTGCACAGAAATGTGCGGGAGCAGTGGCGGATCATGCAGCAATGTAACTTTGGTTGAAGTCAAGGAAACTTAAGAAATTGTCAGGGAAGTTAAAATCTCAGAAATAGTCAACATCAATTTATTTCTTAATGAGAATAATCCGAATATATTTTCTACTTCAAATCAAAATACCGCTATTATTTTATTGTAAAATAACATTTTTAAAACTATAAAGAACATTAATATATATATATATATATATATATATATATATATTTCAAGTGCGTTTTCTAGCTTCATACAATGACTTATTATTATTTGATCCATGTAAATAAGTGATGAATTTAGGTTTCACTGAGACTTAATTGGATTTTAAAAAAAAACAATAGTGCAAATTACAGATGAAAAACACTCTCACTGTACAGCAACATTGTCATTGCAACGCCGCGCCGGCTGGCCCCACCTCGACCGAACCCGCCCGCCGTGACAGCGTACGCATCAGCGCATTACACCGGCTAAACCGCGCTGGATACCCAACAATGTAACTACTATTATATATTAGCGAATTTCCCTATAGGGAATACGCTATTACGGTAGTAGTCACGGTAAGACCTAAGCCCGGGACCATGATACTTTTTCGTTTTGAGGTCCCTAGAAGCCAAAAACACCGTTCGTTCAAATTGATATATATGTATATATATATATATATATATATATATATATATATATATATATATATATCTATGTGTCCGTGAACACGATAACTTTTGAACGGAACCTCCGATTTTGATGAAATTTGGTACAGGGGTGTAAGCCAGCGCCTACTAGGTTGAGTTCGCGAACCAGAATTATCGGACCATGGGAACGGGGTTTTATGGGGTTTCAAAGGGGTCAAAAATGGGTTTTTGGAATTTTTGGACCTTAATTTTTAAAATTCATCAATTTTAACTGAAACCATTTAAAAGAGCTTAAAAAAACAAACAATTTGGTATTTTGAATTTTTATCATAGCATAACTGGTTACGGGGAAAATCCAAAAATGTGTTTTCCATGTTATTCTTATGGGAAATCAAGAAATCCTGTATCTTGCTTATTTATTGACATAACTTAATCAAATTTGGTAGATACATTATCTATATAAGGTTTAACTTATACTTGCTTACAAAACCCATATGGCGTCAAACCTACATACTCACCCCCATGGGGTTTATGGGAAAAATAAAAAATTCCCAGAGTTTGACACAATTTTGTGTTTACATTCACCAATTATTGATTAACTTAGATTTTCTAACGACACCCAATGGCAGCAAACCTACTTACTCGATCCTATGGTGTTTTTTATGGGGAAAGTAAATAATCTGAAATTCCATTGGAAATTCGCTGAGTACGCAGGTCTGCTGCGACGGGGGGGGGGGTATCATTTTAAATGTAATTATAGGAGCTATAACTTTTGTAGGAAACATTTTTTCATAAAATGTCGGCGTGTAAAGTTTTGGGACAAAAAGTAAAATTACTAGCCGAAAAATATACAAATTTTCATATTTTCATACGAATTACGAACAAACGGTAAAAGTTACGACGAAGTTTAACTGGACATAATTATAGACAACGTTATAACAAGAATAATGAAAGAAATTTCAATCCGATAAGTGCTTAGTAATCGAGATGAAGCGATTTACGAAACCCTTACACTTTTCATGTTTAGGGGGGCACAGGGGGGAAACAAGGGGGTAGGGGTGGGGACTTTTGGCTAAACACTTCGTGCACGGCCGCACTAGCGTTTTTTCAAGCGGTATGTACTAGCTTATTTTCACGCTTTTTCAATGTATAATTCAATTTGAATTATAAAAGCTACGGAGGGAAAACACACTACGTGTGGCATACCCCTTAAAGGGGTCCACACTCCATCGAAGATGTCCGTCGAGCTATCGGTTCCGACGTAGGGACCGATGTCGGATGCACGGTCGGGTGGTGTGTCGGGACCGTCAAACGGCTCTTCTGACAAGACCATCATTTCCATACAAATAGTGTCGGAAAATATTAATGTAAATTTCTTTGTTGAATTGCTATTATTATTGTTTTGCATTATTATTTTATAAAAACTAGTGGCTCATAGGGGCAAAAGCCCCTAATCATAAAACTAAAATAGCATAAACCATATCGGATTACCAGTTCTTCCCTAAGAAAGTTTCTAGAAAATTTAATTTTAACAAATATAATATTTTAACAATACCGTTTAAACAGGCCATTCGTCTTTAAATCACTCTTTACAATCTTGTACTATTAGGCCACCCGTTTGTAAATGCTTCATTTTGTCTGTTGTTAAACTTACAGGCCTTATGAACTTACTTACTTACTTAAACTTACTTACCTATTCTTATGAAGAATAAGTTTTGAAAGAAATCATAGTTCTTTTGAGCTATGAGGTTTATTAATATAACACAGAAAAGCGGCAATGAGGAAAAAACATGATGGATGTTCAGCACCCATTTCAGAGTCAATAAACTTTCAATACTTTGAATCATACCTATTTTATCATAATCCTTGTCTTGTTTGTTCTAAAATTGAATGAACTTTTTAGCTCCTGTCAGATTTTTTTAGTAACCAAATTTAAACAGAACACATCAAATTCATGGTTATAGCCCCTGAGCTGTGAGAATATACGTAAGACTAAATTACTTACAGATTCCGTCACAAACAGCTCAATGTTAATTTATAAAGATGGTATAAACATTTATAAACATAAAAAATGGTATAGGTTTATAAATGTTTATACCATGTTTATAAATTAACATTGAGCTGTTTGTGACGGAATCTGTAAGTAATTTAGTCCTACGTAACACATCAAAGTAGATCATCTTCACTTATTGTCACTATTCGTCCCTCTTAAACAAAACTCTTGATTTTTTTGTAAACAAAGTAGAAATTTATTAAAATCACTATACATGGAGAATTGTAAAGTTTTAGACCTGCTAAATTTTCCCATGATATGAAGGATAACCGTCTTTGATTTTAACTCTCTCTTTTAATTTTGAAATCTATAAAATGACCAAAAAGTTTCTGGAAAAATTCTGCTAAAAGAATACCAACACTTCGTTAAGTTTCAGTTAATGTATCATCGTCACTCTATATTATCATTTGACACTTTTCGTCTTAAAATAAAACGAAATCATGTTTAATGTAGGCGTTTCTTAAATCACAATTCATCGCCTATTGCGTCCCAATCACGATCAGAATGTATTTTATGATTTGCATACATGCTCAGTTTTTTTTACAATTTAAATTAATATAACAAATACAATAAATAATATTCAAGAAAACAAAACAGTAATATTCAGCAGTTAATTTTTAATAGTTTGTAAGGTTGTTAACGCTCCTAGTAGAATAGTCGCTCAAAGCCAAATAGCCCAGTCAAAATAGGTTTGTGTCGGAAGTAATTCCGGAGGAGCTGAATTTTTCACAGTTGATAGGTACTAATAAGGGGTGCATTTTCCCAAAAGTCCCGAAAAATCCCCCTTGAGCTTTCCGCTCTACGCCCTTTTTAAGTTAAAGTTGCACTGTTTTAGAAAACTGGCTATAAATCTGTAACGAATAACGCTATCGACTTAAATATGGTTTTATATTATTTCTAGTAAAATTTGCTACAAAAGTTGTTATTACCATTTATTACAAAAACCTTTTAGTTTAGCCATAAAATTGACACAAAGATAAAAATTTAATTTTTTTAATTGCATCCTTTGGAAACATCTCGCTATAGCTCATTTATACGTAACCTGTCCAAAAAACGGTAAATACAAAACTTTTAGCGCGTAATGTGACCTTTAAAATGATATATAATATTGCTATATAAAATTAATGGATAATGAGTAAATATGCTTTATATTGTAAAATGTCAGTAGAATTAGTGACTGACATTTCGCCGCCCTCCCGTGCCACCGCTCAGACTGCTAATACAATTATTGAAATTTTTAAAGCACGAACAGCGGATACGGTGAATCTTTTAAAAATATTATATTGTGATTTATGGATAACAAATTCAGCGTTAGCTAATAACAAGAAGAACTAGGGTTTGGACCGTTTCCATTAAAAAAGGAAACATTTCACCGGAGTGAATATCCACCAAATCTGATATCTTTATTAGTTATTTACATAAAACTAATGTGAAAATAATGCACATTCCTAAAACCATAACGTGTTATAAAATAAAAACTCGTTTTGTAAAAATATTTTTTGTTTTTTGGTTGGTAATTCTGATTTAAAAAAAAAAAAAAAACAGACAAAAGATTTAAAAATGTTTTTCTTAACATATGCTGTCAACAATGGTATATTAATGTGTTATTATCAATCATTAATGTTGTAAATTTTAAATGGTCTAATCATCTACCTTAATATGTTAAGTGGTAAGTTTTAGGGGTTTTTAAAAAGTGAATATGTTTGTCAATATGTTGTAAAACTATTCAGTTTATGAGTAATTTCAAAGACTAATGTTTGATTGCTATTTTAGATTTATTACAGTTAATATGAAGTGTTCTGAATTTAGTGTGTATACCAAACATTTTTTAAACAACTCTCGAGAGAGGGAAAATACTCTTTTCGTGTTGCTGAGAAGACATGAATTACTTTGTGAATTGTGTTCCAATCATACATTTTAACGAGGAAAAGTGAGTTTGTAATTTTTAAATGTAAAAATGTGAAAATGAATCGTTCCAAGTTAAATGAGCAGAGACATATACTTATTATACGTTACAGAAAATGAAAATATTTTTCTTTTTTCATCTGTTTTTTGTAATTTTTATGCATAAACTTTGTAGTGGACGTATATGTGTAATAGTGGTACAAGTAAGAACTCCGAGATTCCTACGGTTGTAAGAAAATGGATGGTTATAATTTAGTATGTTTTTTGTGCAAAGAGCCTTTACAAGGCAATTTGTCTACGGTGACAGTAAAAAGAGGAATTCAGAAGATTATTCAGTGTAGTTTAGAACGCCAAGATAATTTTCATTTGGAACTTGTCAATAGAAACCTAATTAATGTTCACATAAAATGTAGGCAGAATTATACTAGACCTAAGTGTGTTAAGACACTGTCACTTACAAATCAACTTCTTGAACCAGAAAAGCCAAATCCTGGAATGATACTTCGAAACTCTGAAACGAAGTTTAGTTTTAAAACAAATTGTTTTTTTCTGTGGGCGTAAATGTACCACGCAAACTAAGTGTCCTTCGAATCGGAGGCGAACTGTGTACAGTGTTGCAAATTTAGAAGTCAGGGAAAAGATAATTGAAAGATGTGATTTTCGAAATGACGAATGGGGATTTAATGTAAAACACAGAGTTTTGAGTACTTTGGATCTTGTAGCAGCCGATGCACGTTATCACCACGAATGCTATAGAAATTTTTTTCATAACAAATCTGAAAATGACGTTGGACGGCCTAAGGGTAAAATAGAGGAGGCTTTTTTAGCTATGTGTAATTTGATTGAGCATAGTGATGAATGCCAATTTACTTTAAAAGAACTTCAAGATTTTATGGCCGAATTCATTCCCGAGGAGTACAAAAAGGAAAAGAATATTTTGTATACTGATAAATACTTAAAAGAGCGTTTACAGAAGTATTTTGGAGACCACATAGTGATATCCAATGTATCAGGACGGAAGAATATCTGCTGTTTTTCATCAACAGTTCATAAAATAGTTGACAAATGGTATATTGATCGTGAAGATGACCAAAATGCGGAAAAAATGAGGATTGTTAAGGCAGCGGCCGATATAATTAAAGAGGACATTCAAAAAATGGCTTATGATTCAAATACTTATCCTGATTGTAAAGACATTACAAACGAAGACAAATTTGTACCACAATCTCTTAAACTGTTTATGGATAGAGTTACCAGCAAAAAACATGAAAAGGACTCTGATAAAATAAAGAAAAAGGCCATTGTCATAAATCATGCAATAGTGGCAAGTGTTCGGCCTAGATCATTTATCTCACCAATTCAGACAGGACTGGCTCTAACTCTTCATCGTCTGTTTGGGTCCAAATATTTGATTGATCTTCTTTCATCTTTAGGATTATGTGTTTCCTATTACGAAACAGATCTATATTTGAATTCACTTATAGCAGCTGGATCACCTGATGTTGGATCTGAGGAATTCAAGCAATTTGTATTTGACAATGCGGATATTAATGTTAGGACTTTGGATGGTTTGAATACTTTTCATGCTATGCTAGGTGTTCAATGCATTACTCCTGGAAGCTCCGTTGAAACCAAAGTATCAGTCCCAAAGCTTTCCTCTGGTTCATTCAATCACAATTTAAATGAGATTCGTATTAAGGCCTATCCCAGTAAAAGAAAACATACATCTACTATTGTAATCGAAGACTTTTCTCAGCTGACAAATCGTATTGAATCAACAGAATTCAAAGCTTGTATTTTTCCAGCAAACTTATTGTGGATGGCAAACGTGATAAAGCAGCCTGGGTGGAACGGGTTTATGAACCTAGTCAGTAACAATGAACCACTTTGTGAGTCGACTTCTATAATAGCCTTACCTTTCATAAATCTAAACCCAAGTGATATGAGCACTATTTATTCTGCCCTATCATTTGCTGCAGACGAGTGCCGTAAAAGAGAGCAGCCCTGTATTGTAACTTTTGACCAACCTCTCTACCTTAAAGCAAGCCAAATTGTAGAAAATGCAGACATCAACAGTGACTTATCGAAAATTATACTTAGATTAGGGGGGTTCCACCTTTTGATGTCTTTTATGGGATCAGTTGGCCGTATAATGGAAGGAAGTGGACTGCAATGTCTATGGGAGACAGTTTATGGGCCATCTACTGTCAATCACATGCTAAGTGGTCATGCTTACTCCAGAGGAATAAGAGCTTATTCCATGACAGCTGCCTCTCTTATAACAATACTTCGAGAAGAATATCCAGGAATAGATAGGGAATGTAATAAACTTGACGATATAAGTCGGAAAATATTTGAAGAAGAAGTTGACCCTGAACAAATTTTTAAAGAAGACAAAGTAATAGAAATCACTGAAAGGCTCGAGAGTCAATTTGAGGAGGTAAAATCTTCAAGCAGGACGGCCAGACTCTGGCTTAATCTACTTTTATGTATAGACCTCATGTTGAGATTTATATTTGCAGAAAGAACTGGTAACTGGTTTTTGCATCTGTGTTCGGTAGTGGACATGTTACCGTATTTCCACGCAGCAGGTCATTTACCATACGCCAAATCGGCGCATTACTATGTCCAACAAATGTTACAACTAGAAAACAAGATCCCTAAAGATATGTATGAAAAATTTGCCAAAAAAGGTTACTTTACTGTACGAAGGAATGGTAAATATTGGTCTGGCACTTGGACGGATATGATTATAGAGCAGTGTCTAATGCGCCCCATGAAAGCTGTTGGGGGTCTAACTCACGGAAGAGGAGTTAAAGATAACACTCTGTTTAAATGGGTTCGCTCTATTCCATATTGCTTGAAAGTCCAAGAGGCACTAGATGAATTTGCCGGAACTTCACTAAGTTTTACGGAGCAGCATGTAGAGCTTAGAGAGTCAAGGAAGAAAAGGGACGGTGAAGATCTCGATAAATTCATTGCCTGGTTTAGGCAGCACAACCCGTTCAACAAATTGACTGGAGATTTGGTTGCTTTGGACACTGGTCTTGTATCAGATGAGCGCGTAAATTGTGACAAGGCCTTTGAATTAGGGGTAGGGGTGATGGAAAGAATGAAAGGAAAAACCTTTGGAGAGTAAAAACTTAAAAGAAAAGATATGGTGATTACTCAGTCCAGTTTTAAGGCCATAACAGTCAGATCCCACAAAGTTGATGTTAACACACAACAACTTTTCAACAGGATTCTTTGTGTATGTGATAGCCATGCAAAACTAAAGTCTTATTTGGAATATGAGTTGGCATCACTACCACCATCTATTTTTGACAAGACTTCATTGAGGAAAGGCACGAAATCCTCAATATTGAAAGTGTTTTCGGACGGCATTGTGGAATATACATATTCAGAGGGAACAGGGGTAGTACTGGATGGAGGATTTCTAATTCATTATGTAGCATGGCCAAATGATGCAACCTATGGGCAGATTGTTCAAAATTATATTTCCTTCATACTTCATAATTTTGGCAGTAACGTTTTCGTAGTGTTCGATGGGTATCCAGAAGAAGGAACTACAAAAGATGAAGAACAGAGAAGAAGATCCAAAAATTATTCGTCCTGTGAAATACTTATCCAGGAAAATATTAAGTGCACAGTGAAAAAAGAAAACTTTCTTTCAAACAAGAGGAACAAGAAGAAGTTAATCGAGTACTTATTTGAAAAGTTGAACTCGACTGGAATAAAATCATTGATATGTGAAGATGACGCCGACACTGAAATTGTTAATAGTGCAATAAAACTAACAGACACATGTTCCAAAGTAATTGTGGTTGGAAATGATACGGACATCCTTATTCTTCTAATTGCTTTAGCACCTGATGACAAGGAAATATATTTCCGCAAAGATATAGGCGGAAAGAATGTATCAATTACATACTATGACATACGGTTATTAAAAAGGTCTAACAAAGATTTAGAGAAACATATGCTGTTTGCACATGCTGTTTCAGGTTGTGACACTACTTCGGCATTTATGGCATCGGCAAGTTGAAAGCTGTAGAACTAATAAAAAATAATGATGAAGCAAAGACCATTGCAGAGACTTTTATAGACTATCCTGTGTGCAAGGAAAAACTAACTATAAGTGGTGAAAGGTTTGTTCTTTTGATGTATGGTTTAGGGAAACATCCGACTTTGAATGAAGCACGTTACTTTAGTTTTACACGACAAACAAAGAAGTCCCCGTTAAATTCCAATTTTGATCTATCAAAATTACCACCAACGTCTGAATCCTGTCATCAACACTTGCTAAGAGTTTATTTACAAGTACAGCATTGGTTGGGCAATAAACTCACCCCTACCGACTGGGGATGGAGACAAGAGTACCTGAAAGGAATCGAGGGCCAACGGAAGACATTAAGACCTGTGCCAACCCTTAAACCATTTGCACCTGAAGATTTAATATCATTAGTTTCATGTTCATGTAAAAAAGGGTGTGGAACGTACTGTGGTTGCAGAAAGTCAGGTTTATCCTGTTCAGCAATGTGTGAACATTGCAATGGCTTCTGTACTAACGTAATGCAATGCCATGAAATCTGGGATGAGTATTAGTTGTATATTTCTAACGTTTGTTGTATTTTTCAAAGTTATAAATATCGTTATATTTGATAGTAAATAAATAACAAACTTTTTACAAAACGAGTTTTTATTTTATGACACGTTATAGTTTTAGGAATGTGCATTATTTTCACATTAGTTTTAAGTAATAACTAATAAAGATATCAGATTTGGTGGATATTCACTCCGGTGAAATGTTTCCTTTTGTAATGGAAACGGTCCAAACCCTAGTTCTTCTTGTTATTAGCTAACGCTGAATTTGTTATCCATAAATCACAATATAATATTTTTAAAAGATTCACCGTATCCGCTGTTCGTGCTTTAAAAATTTCAATAATTGTATTAGCAGTCTGAGCGGTGGCACGGGAGGGCGGCGAAATGTCAGTCACTAATTCTACTGACATTTTACAATATAAAGCATATTTACTCATTATCCATTAATTTTATATAGCAATATTATATATCATTTTAAAGGTCACATTACGCGCTAAAAGTTTTGTATTTACCGTTTTTTGGACAGGTTACGTATAAATGAGCTATAGCGAGATGTTTCCAAAGGATGCAATTAAAAAAATTAAATTTTTATCTTTGTGTCAATTTTATGGCTAAACTAAAAGGTTTTTGTAATAAATGGTAATAACAACTTTTGTAGCAAATTTTACTAGAAATAATATAAAACCATATTTAAGTCGATAGCGTTATTCGTTACAGATTTATAGCCAGTTTTCTAAAACAGTGCAACTTTAACTTAAAAAGGGCGTAGAGCGGAAAGCTCAAGGGGGATTTTTCGGGACTTTTGGGAAAATGCACCCCTTATTAGTACCTATCAACTGTGAAAAATTCAGCTCCTCCGGAATTACTTCCGACACAAACCTATTTTGACTGGGCTAAAAGGTATATTTCTTGTCGTTTGGTTATTAATAGTTCTTCACTAAATATTATCATCTGTTTCTAGTTTTAAAATAAAACCGTAACATATGTTTTAATGTACCCAAATCAGACGGTTTTCGATTCCCGGTGCTATTTAGTGTAGTAAAATTAAGCCAAAATATGGCTGGAAAATAAAAAAAATTTTGAACAGCCAATTTTTGCTGGAATGTGTTCTATGTCATCCCCTGACCTCCCTCAGAAAAGTCCCCTGAAATCCCCAGTTTGCAACATGCCTAAAAATGATGGGATGGCCCTCGTGGAGTCTTAAATAAGTCTTTCGATGACCAATATGTTTATATACATCAAATTAAAGCTCTTAAGTAGTAGACTTCAATGCCGCAAACCCCATCTGAAAAGGTTGCTTGAATCGAAAATGGCAGCCTTTCAAACTATTGAATTCATTGAAAAATTCATTGAAAATGAAATTTTAATCCAAACGCTTAAAAATGTAATAATATTCTAAATACTTAACCTTTCGAGGCC
Source organism: Neoaliturus tenellus (assembly GCA_030545055.2). Lineage (NCBI taxonomy): Eukaryota > Metazoa > Arthropoda > Insecta > Hemiptera > Cicadellidae > Neoaliturus > Neoaliturus tenellus. The sequence goes on along the minus strand of CM061534.1, from coordinate 55,972,917 downwards.
CGGTTTGCGGCAAATGTTTGCTTGTACAATTGCCTTTGCAAATAGGGATAGCTTGACATATGAGCATCATATTACCCTTGAAACACCCTCTACATGGTCGTCCCAAAGAGGGAGCTTTGAAAATTTTTTCTTAGGCCATAGCCATGCTATACATCGTTTTAAAGGTCTTAATAAGGAGAGTACATAGCCGAAAACCAGGCCTCAAAAGGTCAAATATGTCGGAAGTTATTGCATTTCAAAGTTTTAATAATATTATTTTATTCTAAATTAGAATGTCTGCCATTTTTCTCCCGATCGTTATTTTAGGTCGGGTTTACGGCATTGTACTCTAAATTTTAAGACCTTTAATTTGATATACATAAACCTTCTGGAATGTATTCAAATTTAGTATGCTTAGTATCAAAATATATTTTAACTCCTTATATAGGCCAACCCCACATTTTTGGGCATGATCCCCACATGGGATTTTAGGGGACTTTTCGGAGGAAGGTCAGGGGATGCCATTTCAAAAGACATTGGCTTTCCTAAAATTATTTCATTTTTCCCAACTAATTTTACTACACTAATTCTTTTGGTGGAAGTTTTACGATATTTCTTATTTCCTTGTAAAGTTATGGATACGCTGATAATTTTCCCTCGTGCGTTGGACGGAGATTTTAATTTTAGTCCGCTACCATCTTCCTGCGATTTGTTAAACGATTACAAATTTGCTAAAAAAAAAATAGATTACAGAATTATATATATATATATATATATATATATATATATATATATATATATATATATATATATATATATATATATATATATATACTATATAGATTGCTCATGTTGGTGTGAATTATTTTATCATTTTATCATCCTCACTCAATGTTATCATCTGTGTCCATCTGTTATGTCTCGTTATAAAATTAAACCATAACACATGTTTTAGTGTACACAAAGCAGACGTTTTTCGGATCCCCATGCTATTCTTATGGAGGACGTTTTATGTGATTTCTCGTTTCCTGTTAACATTATCGACACTCCGATAGTTTTCCCTCGTGTACAGAACCGAGACCTTTAATTTGAGACCATTCCCATCTTTCTGCAATTTGTATAACGCTCACAATTTTGCTCAAGAAATTTTGCTTACAGAATTATATATTAGATAATGTGTTATTTAAAACCTGAAAGATTATTTGCATTCGTTTTCCACGTAAAATTTAAGATCAAACGAAACAGTACCGGGAAAGAACCTCATGAAATCTTGAAACATAACCAATAAGTCTTTATTATATGACTTATATATAAATTAAAGAGTGTTAGAAAACTCACTGTCGATTTATATTTAATTTTGTGGAAACCAAGAATCTATTATATATAGGTTTGCCATAATTTTACAGACTCAAAACGAGATGTAGGCCTATAGGGGTTTTAATTCCCCCCCTCGCCCCCCCCCCATCACCCGGGCCACTAATGCAGAAGAAAAAGTATTTGTATACCTACATTTATACGGTTACAAATTGTACATTCAAGATTAAAAAAATATCTAACTATAAATTAATGAGAAAAAACTAGATTGCCTTGAAAACCAGAAATTTTATATGTGCGTGGCTATAATTGTGTCCTTACAGCTTACAGCAAGGCTACATAATTAGTGCAAAACTGTGGACACCCGGTATATTTTTTTATTTTGGGATGTTGTAGTTTAAGTGATATAGAAAGACAGATATTTAACATTTACTTTTCATTGTTATTTGAAGGCTAAATCACTGCAGTGACAGGGGCTGCCAAGCAACTAATATCAAACAGTGAATAACTATGAATGAAGATCGAGCCCGTCACCGAATCTGCCGCAAGATGACTGGCACACGGTAGGCCGACCACTTTGTCGCGGCCGCGTCACCTTTCCCCACCCCCACATAGTCACCGTGAGCGCCGAGCGCCCGTCAACAATGGTGAAGAAAGTTGTGAACTGTGAAAACTGATCGATAACTGTGATTTTGAAGTTTTTTACTCGATCGATAATATAATCGGTCATATGGCGGGGGAATCGTCCACAGACATTATATTTCACTGTTTCTTCAAGGGATGAAGGACTATCAAATCCATAACCCGGAATGGTGAAATAATAAGTAACTATAAATTTGCTTAATTAATTGTGATTGGGCTTGTCAGTAGCGGAGACCGCGTCGCAGTTTCGTATCGCTGCGCCGGCGAGGCACCTCATTAGGTACAACTAAATTATCGAAAATTGCCTCGCTTTAAATTTTTGTGTTAGATACTTTTTTATTACTACGTTATCGTTGTGTGTTCAGTGTTATATGAAATAAAGAAATTATTTTGTAAAAAATGGCAGTTTTCTCTTCTGGCCTGTATGTTATCGAAAAAAACTCTTTCCTTTTTATTGTTATTAGGCCTGCTTTATTGTTACTGTAGTATTTTATTTATACTTAATTTAAATAAATTAATTAGTAAATTCAGTAACTTAAAAAATGTACGTATTCACTTTTCTGAACTAATTTTTGTGTTAGTTTTTTTCTATTGTTAGTATTTTGTTATTATGTGCTTTTAGTATCATGAAATTAAGAAATTACATAGTTAACTCTTCCAACTTCTTACTGAATGTAAATAATAAAAAATAATACTTTGTGACAGTTGCTTTATTGTTAGAATGTTATTATTGTGTGTTTAGTGACCCTTATAATCATGCTTCAACTACTTGTTTTTCTCTCATTCAGGTTTGTTCTAAGAACTTCCTAGTGATATAGACTGGCCACCATGAAGTACCTATATAGGGGCTGTGGTATATTTGTTTAGCTAATTATGGAAACATATTTTTTTCCTGAAGCTTAAATTAGTAAAAGCGTAAATATTATTTGCATGTAAAAATTGGATTTAATGCTATCAAATCGTTTTAGATGTGTATTTAGGGGTATTGAGATGTGCACATTTCCAAATATATTCACTATATTCCATACTCTAAGATAAGAGTAGTTGTCCAAGGAGGTAATTCTCCTCGTGACAACAAAGGAAGGGGAGGGGGTGTTGGATGGGGAGGGGGGTTACACTAGCGCCCTCTGGCCATGGCCATCCCCCGCCCCAAGAAGGGAGCCAGCAAGGGCCTGACTGTAAATGACTAATGAGTGCCATTAGCTAAAAATGTATAATGACACTTTCTGTACATAGCTTAATAAGGAATACAGCAAAAAAAGATTTAGGAAACTAGTCCTTTTAGTAACGATTCTACAAGGGTTTTAATAAACTCTTGCAATAAGGGGACCGACCGGGGGCTTTAAGGGAGGGCTGTGAGAAATGCCACCAGGGGATTTTTGGGGACTTTTGGGGTTTTTACCCCTTATTAGGTGGGTACTATCGAATGGCATATGTTTCAGACTGTTGCAAATTTGTTCCGACGTTGGCCCGTTTTGACCTTCATTGACTGGGCTATTATGGTTTTCTAGCAAATGTCATAAAAAACAGCTGTCGAATGATTCAATCAATTATCCATCCTCCATAAAATTAACATTGAAACTTTAAAAGCCTGTGGTGCAGATTTCTCCTAAGATACGCACAAGCTGAGAAAAAAGGAGGAAGTGAAACATGCTTGCCTATTAATATATAGATGGATTCCAATATTAAAATTCTTGAACAAACAGTGGAAAAACAACATTGAATACAACATTATTAAGCTATAGTACAAGGAGTGTCTGTCCAGGGCCCACAATAACTCCTGTTATCATATAGGCAGGCCCCAGTGTGTGGCAATCTATTTTCTATGATCTTGAAAAATAGCTGGTAGATTTTGCTAAAACATTGCATTTAAGAGTATTTTGGCACACAAATAAGTTTAGAAACAGCCACAGCCCCAAAAAGATAAATTTTTTTCTTAAATTAATTTTTAAAATTGTAATTTTCAACATTGATCTTTTGGATTGTCATTTTGGAAACAAAATAACAACGAAAGGCAAACAAAAATAAAAAACACTACTTTTAAGCATTTGTTTCGGTACTTTTATTTTAACAAACCAATGTTACTAGAAACTTGCTAATCAGTGTGCGCAAGTCTTGTGTAATTGTTTGTGATATTTTTTGTGCACAGGTTGATTTTGAATATTGACATAAGATTGAGGCTTATAAAAGTAAAGAATATTGGTCTTAAATGTCTTTCAAAATCCATACTTATTCAACACGCTAAAGTTTTTATTTTATTTTTTTTTTTTATTATTTTTTTTGTAATTGTAATTCCTCCTATACAATTTTCAACCATTTTTTTTTTTTTTTTAAGTATTTGATGTCGTTGGATAGGGCTTAGCCTGGAGCAGTTTCCACTAAAACTTTATGAGAATCTGACTTAATAAAGTCGCAATCCTTCATTCCAATTAGAATAACACTGGGATATTGGATTGGATATTTTAAACATCTGTTAATGTACTACACAGCTGCAAATATATCTAGCTTTGAGAGATTACTAAATAGGCGTCACGGCGTCACGAAAATGCGAGCCTGAATTCGGTACACACGAGCGTCTTGCGTCTGCGTCGACGCAGCATCATCTTGCTGCGGCGTTTGAGCAGTGTATGTGATCTAATGGTGCGGTATACACACGAGACGCGTGCAGCAGCAGCACATCTGCGTAGACGTGGCTGCAAAATTCGAGACTTGCGTCACTGCCCAAACGTAGCTGCACTGCCTCTTCTCTCAGTGTTGCCACAAATTCATAAATAAAAACACCATATTTTTATATTACACTAATAAAAATAATACAGTATTATTAAAAAATGATTATTTTTTTTAATATGAATTTTTATCTTGAAGAATAACGATTTTACGTAATTTAAAATTCTGTCGTGCCAAAGTTCATTAAAAACTCAGTACAAAAGTTTTCAAATAAAAAACGTTTGATGTATTTATAGTTAAAGGATAAATATGTTATCTTGAAACTTATTTACTTCAATTATAAACATTTCGAATCAAGGGACACCTTCAAATACATTGCCATTATTAAGGCAATAATAATACTTAAAGAGACGATAATTTATTACTGCATAATATAAAGAATACTATTTACCCTTTACAATGAAACCTCACTTAAATTCCAATTATGTATTATGTTTAATAAATAGTTCAAAATTGTATTTTACAACTGCAGACTCGGTAAAGTCCGACAATTTTACGTTTTTGACTGTAGTAAGCTTTTTTACCTGAGACAAAAATAACAGTTAATTAGCCTGGCAATGATCTGTCATGCAGAAACAGATTGAAGGGGTTGGTGCCCCTAGGCTATAGTTTATATCCCCCTTCCCACATTTGCTGTATACGTTACGGTGGCTCAGGCCTACAGCTATTGGCGGTACAGAATTGACGGTCTGAAGTAAATGTTTGGCACGGTAGGCTACCTTGCGTTAGCGTTGTCGTCGTCGATGCCTTTCCATTTTCAATTTCAACTTCAAAAAATACTTTAATAAAGCCACCTTAGAGCCTTGTTTGTCAAATTAAAGTTTTAAAACTACCTCGCCGACCACACCAAACAATGAAGGCCGTCCTCCTCCTTACAAATACTTTGCCTCCGGCTCCTCTGCAAGGAGCACGAGGCCGTGTTGAACTCGTGCATTTATGGATCTCCGGTGCTAATTGTAATTATTGTACTTTTGTATTCATTGTACTTATTGTAATCATTGTAATAATTATTGTACTCAATGTATTTACGGCACCGGTAAAGTAGGCCTAATTATAAAACTTTATAATTTCACTTCGGCGGTCACAAAAAAGACTAACAAATACTCCTTTTAGTAAAAGGGAACTCACCAAAGGATGTACCCAGTGCTTTCTATTCTTTATAGTTAGGATATAATTATAAACTAATAATACAAAAACTACAGTTTTTTATTTTCCTCCATTATTTTACCCAAGTACGAATCAATATTTCAATAGCATGAATATACTACGGACAATTTCAAATGAGAAATCCACATGACTAATAAGGCAATTCATAAACATACGTTGCTAAACGCTTAAGTCAACGCCAAACCAACGTTACGTGTGAACTGACTGTAACACGGCCGCGTCGACGCAGCGTGCACGCAGAGTGTTTTGACGCTCGTGTGAACCGGGCCCATAGTGTAGTAAAATTAAGCCAAAATATGGCTGGAAAATGAAATAAATTTTGGACAGCGAGTTTTTGCTGAAATGTGTTCTATGCCATCCCCTGACCCCCCTCAGAAAAGTCCCCTGAAATCCCCAGTGGGCAACATGCCTACAAATGTTGGGATGGCCCACGTGGAGTCAGAAATAAATCATTCTTCGACCAATGGGTTTATGTACATCAAATTAAAGCTCTTAAGTAGTAGAATTTAATGCCACAAACCCCATCTCAAAAGGTTGCCTGAGTCGAAAACGGCAGCCTGTCAAACTTTGAATAAAAATCAAATTTTAACCTAAACTCTTAAAAATGTATAATAATTTTTGAAATACTTGACCTTTTGAGGTGCGGTTTTCGGCAAACGTTTGCTTTTACAATTAACTTTGAAAATGCGAATAGCTAATCATATGCTTATCATACTACCCTTGAACCACCCTCCACATGGACGTCCCAAAGAGGAAGTTTAAAAAAAAATTTCTTAGACCATAGCCATCCTATACATGATTTTAAAGGTCTTAGTAAGGGAGTACATAGCCGAAAACCAGACCTCAAAAGGTCAAATATGTCGGAAGTTATTGTATTTCAAAGTTTTGATAATATTATTTCATTCTAAACTTTGAACACCTGCTATTTCACTCCCGACAGTTATATTGAGGTCGGGTTTATGGCATTGTATTCTACATTTGAAGATCTTTAATTTGATATATATATATAAACCTTCTGGAATGTATTTAAATTTACTATGCTTAATATCAAATTTTAAAAACTCCTTATGGGCCAACCCCTCATTTTTAAGCGTGATCCCCATATGGGATTTCTGGGGACTTATCGGAGGAAGGTCAGGGGACGCCATAGAACACATTTTAAAAGAAACTAGCAGTTACCCGGCGCGCGTTGCTGCGCTCAAATTAAGTTGTTTACATAAATAAAGCTATTTTAATATAACAAAAAAAAAAGATAAGTTAAGTTTTAAGTTTTTTAATGTAACAAAAAAAGTCAATGGCATAGAAAGTAAGTATATTGATATTACTGTAAGGCCAAAGGATAAACAGGCATTTTGCAAATTTAAACCCAGAATAGTCAAAGTTTGCCTTTTATCTTATTGATCGTAATTGCAAATGCAAGAGCACCTATGAGCAAAGAGGCACGTCCATGTCAAATTTCAACCCCGGAGGCCCTAAATTAATTTTAAAGTCCAGTGGAGCACAGCCCTATACTAAAAAATATAGTATTTGCAAAACCATTTTTGGTGAGTACCTAATAGCAGAGACGCATGTCCAAGTAAAATTTCAACCATGGTGGCCCTAAAGTAATTTAAAGTCCAGTGGGGCGGAGCCCTAAAGAGCTTAAAAATTATATTTGCAAAACCGTTTCTTAGTAAGCACCTATGAACAAAAAGAATCATCCATATAATTTCCACCCCGGTGGTCCTAAAGTGATTTTAAAGTTCCGTTGGGGGGGGGGGGGGAGCTCTAAAGATCTTAAAAAACTGTATTTGCAAAACTGTTTCTCAGTAAGCACCTAGAGAATCGTCTGTCAAATTTCAACCCCGGTGGCCCTAAAGTAATTTTGAAGCCCAGTGGGGCAGAGCCCTAAAGAACTTCAAAAACTATATTTGCAAAACCGTTTCTTGTGAATACCTATGAGCAAAGAGACACGTCCAAGTTAAATTTCAACCCTTGTGGCCCTGAAGTAATTTTGAAGTCCAGTGGGGTAGAGCCCTAAAGAGCTTAAAAAACTATATTTGCAAAACCGTTTCCTAGTGAGTACCTATGAGCAAAGAGAATCATCCACGTAAAATTTCAGCTCCGGAGGTCCCAAAGTAATTTCAATGACCAGTGAAGCGGAGCCCTAAAGTGCTTAAAAAACTATATTTGCAAAACCGTTTCTTGTGAATACCTATGAGCAAAGAGACACGTCCAAGTTAAATTTCAACCCTGGTGGCCCTGAAGTAATTTTGAAGTCCAGTGGGGTAGAGCCCTAAAGAGCTTAAAAAACTATATTTGCAAAACCGTTTCCTAGTGAGTACCTATGAGCAAAGAGAATCGTCCATGTAAAATTTCATTAGCTCCGGAGGTCCTAGAGTAATTTCAATGTCCAGTGAGGCGGAGCCCTTAAGTGCTTAAAAAACTCTATTTGCAAAATCATTTCTTAGTGAGTACCTATGGGTAAAGAGCATCGTCCTTTTAATTTCAACCCCTGTGGCCCTAAAGTAATTTTGAAGTCCAGTGGGGTGGAGCCCTAAAGAGCTTAAAAAACTATATTTGCAAAACCGTTTCCTAGTGAATACCTATGAGCAAAGGGAATCGTCCATGTAAAATTTCAGCTCTGGAGGTCTTAGAGTAATTTCAATGTCCAGTGAGGCGGAGCCCTAAAGTGCTTAAAAACTATATTTGCAAAATCGTTTCTTTGTGAGTACCTATGGGTAAAGAACATCGTCCATCAAATTTCAAAACCGGTGCCCCTAAAGTAATTTTGAAGTCCAGTGGGGTGGAGCCCTAAAGAGCTTAAAAAATTATATTTGCAAAACCGTTTCCTAGTGAGTACCTATGAGCAAAGAGAATCGTCCATGTAAAATTTCAGCTCCTGATGTCCTAAAGTAATTTTAATGTCCAGTGAGGCGGAGCCCTAAGTGCTTAAAAAACTATATTTGCAAAATCGTTTCTTAGTGAGTACCTATGGGTAAAGAGCATCGTCACCTGTAGGCTTTTAGTGTAATTGTGAGCTTCCTTAGGGCGGAACCATAAAGATAACACAAACATCAACATTATACCTCACACCTGGTTACTTCTATGATTATAAGCATCTGCTTGAATGAAACTTTCAAATATTTTAATTACAGCAGTTTATTTTGTAAACACTAAATTTCTAAAACCTGACACTGCACCATTGTATGCCCTCTGGGTCAGAGCCCTTTGGACAGATTTACACTAAACTACACACAAACCATCCTTGAATAATGCTTAATAATGCCTGAAAGTTTCGTTGCAATCTGTTGAGAGGTTGCGGAGTCTATAGGCAACACACACACACACATATATATATATATATATATATATATATATATATATATATATATATATATTTATTTATTTATAAATATATATACATACTTCCTCTTTTATAGATATAGATTGGCTTTCCAAAAATTATTTCATTTTTCCCGACTAATTTTACTACACTTTAAACATTGCTGCCGTTTTGAGCCGACTTATCCAACAGTTAGCATCTGTTATAAATTACTTCAGAAGGAGGAAAACATGAAAACAAAACAAAACAAACAACATCGCTAGGTAAGGCCCCCCATACACATAACGATCGGCCCCCACGACCGGTCGGCGAACCACGACCGATCGCAACAGATTGGTCTGTGAAACGTGATTCCCCACACACGTAACGATCGGTCGACGGCCGGCGAACCACGACCAATCGGAAAGAAGCGTGGTCCTCAACACGCAGTTGGTGTTTTGCAACCAATGTTATAAAGTGTTACATTTAAAACATTGTTATAAAAATTGCTACATAAAAAAACTCTAATGCACATGATGAGGTGTTATTCCCTCATCCAAGAAGTGGCTTCTAGATAGGAATAGAGCCCGTGGTTATATACAATGGTCTCTAGAAAAATAGTACATTTATGCTTTATTTCCTGATAAATGCATAAAAAATAATTTATTTTGAAGAACGAAATTGTAAAAAATAATTTTCTACTACAGCAAGATAAGAAAAACACCAAATGCAACGTATTTATTAACAGTATTTTTCTTTAAACAACATTCTTTGTAAATACTTTATATGAGTTTTTTTAACCATCTCCCTTATGATCTTTGCTAGGGATGATTTTAACTGTGATGTCTTCAAGTAAAACTATTAATTTTTCACAAATTGCTAATATACATTTTTTTACAAAATACCGATAAAAAGCAGCAACCTTGCCTTAAAATATAATAAAATTCTAAAATAAAGCCGTTTTATGTGTTCTATATAGAAAACATGTGTTTTTATTTTGCACCTAAAATCTTAAGGGGGTCCGTGAGGTTGTATCTCCGCCATGTTAATTTCACTAAATTTGTGTACCTTTTTCTCAGGATCCATAGAAGATATCAGAATGAAATTTTCACCCTGTATTGATCATACTATTATGGAAATATTTATAACATTTGGTTGATTTCTGTTAAAAATTAGAAACACAGTAAAAAATTATGTTAATATATTAAAAATTTCAAAAAATATAATGTAGTAATGAGGTTAATTATATTGTCTTGGTTTTTATCTTTATGATATGTTATAAAATGTGTAAATAGGTGATCTGAAAGTGTGGTAAAAATTTCAGGACCCTACCTTTAACCGTTTTTGAGAAAAAGGTACATACGTGTTAAAAAAACAAACTTTAGGAAAATCGCGATTATTTCCATACACTGCGCGCGGGACCGCACTCAAAGTGCTGAAAATCCCCTGAACATACGACTATATAATATTAAATAAAAACTGTTTGCTTTAACCTATTTGTATGAAATTTGCAGGAAATAATTCGTAATTAATCAGGGAACAAAAATATAAAATAAACTAAAAAATGATTTTTTCAAAATTCAACCTCATAACTCCCCTTAAAAAAAGAAGTTTTCACAATTATTTGCACATCTACACAGCTTTCAAACGACCGATAATTAATAAAATTGGTTCTTAGAACTTTAGATTTTTCTGCCTGAAGATTTTAAAACTTGATTATGTAAGAGTAGATAGAGAAATACCATAGTCGGGTTTTATTAGGTGTAGGCTATCGAACGCCAATTACGAATTAATATACCTACTTTAATTGCGGCATCAATGGGCGTGTATATGATAGTGGTAATTATCAGTATACAGAGTTGTGTAGCTAACTGAAAAACGAAACCATAATAACCGCGATTAAACTCACAACGAGCTAGCTACATACGCGGGCTCCACTCGGCCTTCCCCCGTCGACCGACTTGAAGCGTCCCCACACACGCAACGATCGGTTGCACGACGGAGGCTGGTCGGACGGATCTGAGAGACCGATCGTTACGTGTATGGGGGGCCTAAGACTAATGTAAATCAGTTTCTAGCTGTTTAAATTTTCATGCTTGCAATTTCGTGACGCCTAATAGTTACAATAATATTGGTCGGGTGTAATTGATTTAAGGCTGCGGTCTACCCCAACCAAAACAACAACAATGACGAATGCAGCCTCGCGGCCGTAGCGCTAGGCGCTGCAGAGGTTTACGGGGATCGTGTTTCAGAATTAACCGATTAAGATAGAGATTAGCTGTTAACTTTTTCTACAAGTAGAAAAAAGGATCGTCAGCTATCTTTTTAGAATTTTTAAATAAAATTTCTAATTTCCGTAATAACTGTCTAAAATCATCTGTTTTTTAGTTTTGTAAATGCAGAGGTTTACGGGGATCGTGTTTTAAAAATAACCTCTTAAGATAGAGATTGGCTGTTATTTTTTTAACGTAAAAAAGGATCTAGTCGGCTATCTTTTTAGAATTTTAAAATAAATTTCTCATTTCAGCTATAACTGTCTAAAATCATCTGTTTGTTATCGATTTTTAACTGAAATTTTCTATTACTTTTAATGAACTAATTACAAAAGTGTAACAGAGGGAAATTAGTACCGTTATTCTTCTTTAATATCACACTTTATTTACAGCTCTAGGCTTCATTTGGCAGAAGATAAGACGATTCTAAAAAAACCCTTGCATTTGGGTGCGCGCCAGGGGTAGACCGGGGTGGTGCCGGGCTCCGGTCTACCCCTGGCGCGCACCCAAATGCAAGGGTTTTTTAGAATCGTGTTATCTTCTGCCAAATGAAGCCTAGAGCTATAAATAAAGTGTCATATTAAAGAAGAATGACGGTACTAATTTCCCTCTGTTACACTTTTGTAATTAGTTCATTAAAAATCGGCATTAAAATTTCTTATATAGCTGAAATAAGAAATTTTATTTTAAAATTCTAAAAAGATAGCCGACTAGATCCTTTTTTTTACGTTAAAAAAAATTAACAGCCAATCTCTATCTTAAGAGGTTATTTTTAAAACACGATCCCCGTAAACCTCTGCATTTACAAAACTATAAAACAGATGATTTTAGACAGTTATTACGGAAATTAGAAATTTTATTTAAAAATTCTAAAAAGATAGCTGACTAGATACTTTTTTCTACTTTTAGAAAAAGTTAACAGCTAATCTCTATCTTAATCGGTTAATTCTGAAACACGATCCCCGTAAACCTCTGCAGCGCCTAGCGCTACGGCCGCGAGGCGGCATTCGGCATTGTTGTTGTTTTCGTTGGGGTAGACCGCAGCCTTAAAACAGATTGATTGCAAACTTTTTCAGCAGTGACATGCGATATCCCAAATTAAATTGCTTGATTTCGAGCAACAAGTTATGTAGAAAAATCCTAAATTTGTAAAACACTCATACTTTTTCTCAGTGCTGGTTTTGTGATGGCGTATACCTCAATCTTGGGACAAATAAAACAACAAAATATTTTGTAACTATAGTAAATACTAGTGGCTCATAGAGGCGAAAGCCCCTAATCATCAAATTAAAATAGCATGAACTAAAATTTAATTTTGATTTATATAATACTAGCAAACAGCCCGTCAAAAATGACGGGTAATGTTCACGATGGTTACTCACGAATTTGATATTTACGTTTGAAAACTGTCACAGAATTTATCGATACACAGACAACATAGTGTTAAAACTAAATTTTTTTTATTTATATTTTTTAACCATGTTAACTTTTTTAGCGAGGCTACGCAATACAGGCTTTGAAAGTTTCAATGTTATTCTTATGGGAGAAGGATAATTGATTGATCATGAAACAGCTGTTGTAATAACAAATTAAAGCAAATCAGGAAGAACAGTTTTTTTATTTATAATTTTTTAAATAATTAACTCTAGATCAACTAAATATTTGGTCGAATTTTGATCAGTGGGCCATTTATAGTCTTCTATAATAGGCAAGCAAAGCATGTTTCTTTTCCTCCTTTTTCTCAGCTCATGTGCATCGCAGGAGAAATCCGCGCATACCGTTAGAAAGGTATAAGTATATAAAGGTCCTGTAGATGAGCAGAATCCTATTCTAATTCACGCTGTCCGGACTCCAGAGCTACGCCCCACATGCTTTTTAAGTTTCAATGTTAATCTTTTGGAGGAAGGAGAATTGATTGAATCTAATGATTTCAATTTAAAACAATAAATTTATAACATCAAACATATGTCTAGTGACAGCTGTTGTAAAAACAACTACTAAAAAAACAGGAAGAACAGATGTTTTAGTTATAAAATGGTTTTTAACTTCTTGGGTCAAGATCAACTAAAATTTTGGTTAATTTCGATCAAGAGGCAATCTCTAATATAGGCCTATCATTAATAGTTCATAAGTTTGAATAGTTTATAATATTTCACAGCATATGGTTTTACAATGTAGTAGGCCTATGAGACTTTACAAAAAGATCCATTTTTTTATTCCAGTTGTATGGCGAAAACTTATTGGCAATTCCGCTGACTCAGAGTCTATTTAATTTGCCATAATTTGGAATTTGTATCTTATTTGTTAAATATTTGAGATTTACCTCTCTTCAACGTCTGGCACTTTAGCCTCCTTGCCTTCTTGTTTAATTTTGTTAGATCCACGCAGAGTCTAACGTCCCCATTAGGTTTTGGTATCACCACTATCGCTAAGCACCATTCTGTGGGCTCTTTCCACAGTGATTACGCATCTAATTGAACCTTGCTTTAAAGTTCTGACTTGAATTTGCATGCACGCAATGGTATAGAAGTACATTCCTGGGTGTACTATGTGTTACTGCATTGTCCTCTAAGTCTAAGTCAATCTTACAGTAGGTTTTTTTATCTTCACTAAAACACTATTAAAAATTTTATTCTCTGTCTTTTGTTTTCACTTTATTTTTATCTCCTTTTCTTGTTGTTGGTATTTCTTCCTCTACATGTCAAGACTTATATCTTCCAGTTCATAGTTCCACATTTTCACATTTTTGTACTCCATTGTTTATGTCAGTGGGAACAATAAACAAACTATTAAACATGTAGAATCATAAGCCTACATGAACTAAAAGGATGAAAAATAAATATATAAGGACGTTATATGACTTTTAACAAAAATTAATGGATTAAATACGTGGGAAGAATACGTACCGTATTAGGAATACGGTGGGGATAATTTTACAATCGAAAGATTCTGTTTATATATTTCAAAACATAAAGCTCATAAGTTGATAGTTATAAAAACATATGTGTAAACAAAAATATTAATAAATAACTCGTAAGTTTATATACATAAAACTCAATCATCTATATTAAATAGATTCTCTTTATAGTATAATAACCAAAATTTTATTAATGCATCAGCTGTTAAATATTTATTTTACTGCTTTAAAAACCACTGCAACATTACGAGTCCTTGATTTGTATCTGTCAATTATCATAGGATTGAAAAGTGTCTGTTTTGTTTACAAAAACACTTTGTAAAGCAGCAGTGGTGTCAAATTTCAATGTAAAATATGGATCACCTGGAGCAGTAAACAAATCGACAAAATCACGTCTTAGATTGGTCTAAATAAGGTCTAATTTTCATTTTGCGGCTTTATAAGGCATATTCCGAGGGTTACCATATTTTTCCTATCATCTAGGGTTCATAAGAAATTCATTGACACCAAAACGGCCTCGATCCGTTCAGTAGTTCTCTCTCTAGACCCTTAAATGCACTCTTTTATTATATAAGATTTTAACTACACTGTTTGAACACGTCCATTCAAAGTACACTCTAAAATCCTGTAGGCCACCCGTTTGTGAAAGCTTTAATTTTGTTTGTTGTTAAGCTTATATCGATCTATGAAAAATAAGTTTTGAAAGATATCATAATTCCTTGAGCTATGACGGTTGTTTAATATAGCATAGAAAAACGGCAATGAGAAAAAAATCGTGACGGATGTTCAGCACCCATTTAAGAGTCAGTAAACGTTCAATACTTTGTATCATACCAATTCATTGAATTGTTTGTCATTGAATGGATATTTTTAGCTCCTGTCAGATTTTTTATTTTTTAGTCACAAAGTAGATCATCTTCACTCACTGTCAATATTCGTCCCTCTTAATCACAATTTTTTTATTTTGTGTAAACAAAAACAGACTTTCTATGTTTAAAGTTCATTGTTGGTGATGGTGAGTTAATGTTATTGTTTAGTAAATTGTTGCGGACATTTTCCATCACTGCTTTGTTTACTAATCAGTGATAGAAAATGTCCGCAACAATTTAATAAAGAATAACAAAACAGACTTTGTTTTTAAAATCACTATACATGGAGAATCTGTCAGAAAATAATCTTTCTTATAAATTTCTCATTTTGTTGTTAAGTTTTTGACCAGCTACATTTCCTCTATGTAGGACAAAATCTCTCTTATAATTCTGCAATTTATTGAATGTCAAAAGGTTTCTGTGAAAATTCAGTGATACATTATTTAAAGTTTCAGTTAATGTATCTTCGTCACTCAACAGGATCAAATTTGACACTTTCGTTTTAAAATAAAACCAAACATGTATTAATAGGCGTTTCTCAAACCACAATTCATCGCCCATTGTGTTCCTATTACGGTCAGAATGTATTTTTTAATTGCATATAACCCCAGATTTTAAAAATTTAAATTATTATAACAACAGTAAAAATCAGCAGTCAATTTGTAATAGTTTGTAAGGTAGGTAACGTTCCGAGTAGAATTTTAGTTGCTCAAACCCACAAAACGCCTAAATATAGTATTACCAATCTAGGTATATTTTTGTTGATAGTTCTTTACTCAATATTATAATCTGTCTCTTATTTTAAAATCAACCCATAACACACGACATTTTTCGACTGTACACAAAGCAGATATTTTTTTAATCCCCACGCTATTCTTATTGTAGACCTTTACGTGATTTCTTATTTCCTGTGAACATTGTGGACACACCGATAATTTTCCCACGAGTATGGGACCGAGACCTTTAATTTGAGACCCCTCCCATCTTTCTGCGATTTGTATAACGCTCACAATTTTGCTCAAGAAATTTCGCTTACAGAATTATATATACTAGAGATCGCCTCCTGATCGAAATTCAATCAAAATTTCAGTTTATCTGGACACAAGAAGTTTTAAAACATTTAATAATTGAAACATCTGTTCTTCCTGTTTTTCTAGCTGTGAATTTTACAACAGCTGTCTAATGATTCAATCAATTCTCCTTCCTCCATAAGATTGACATTGAAACTTTGAAAGCCTGTGGGGCATAGCCCTGGTGTCCGATGTGAATTAGAATGTGATTCTGCTCATCTACAGGACTATACCTTTCTAACGGTATGCGCAGATTTCTCCTACAATGCATACAAGCTGAGAAAAAGGAGGAAATGAAACATGCTTGCATATTAATAGGGTGGAAAAAAGTCTAGAAACGGTCTAATATATTTAAAAGTATTTAGGTAATAAAACTCAAACTCTGCAAATTGATTATGAGTGACAAAGTCTACTGCCTAAAGTACTTTTTGTCCTTAGACCTACAAGGGGGGACGGCCCACAAGGAGTCAGAAAAAAATCTTAAATGTAAGCATAGGTCAATATGTACATCAAATTAAAGGTCTCCAAGAATAGAGAACAATGCTGCAAACCCGACCTCAAAAGGATGATCGAGTCAAAAATGGCAGGCGATCAAACTTTGCATTAAAATTATATTGCTGAAAACAAAAAATGCAATACCCGTTGCACTGGACCTTTTGAGGTCGGGTTTGTGGCAAATTGCTTATAATGCAAAGCGCTTTAACATGATGTATCATATGACGTGGGCCAAATCAATTTCTTTGACGACTTCCACCAGGGACGTCCCTAAAGGACGTCTTGGGAAAAACTTCATTGGCATATGTCATATATCATTTTAAAGGGCTTTGCATTCTAAGCAATTTGCCGCAAACCCGACTTCAAAAGGTCGAGTATATCGGTAGTTATTGCATTTTTGTTTTCAGCAATATGATTTTAATGCGAAGTTTGATCGCCTGTCATTTTTGACTCGGTCATCCTTTTGAGGTCGGCTTTGCGGCATTATTCTTTATTTTTAGAGACCTTTAATTTGATGTACATATTGACCTATGCTTACATTTAAGATTTTCTTCTGACTCCTTGTGGGCCGTCCCCCCATGGAGGTCTAAGAACAAAAAGTACTTTAGGAAGTACACTTTGTCACTCATAATCAATTTGCAGAGTTTGAGTTTTATTACCTAAATACTTTTAAAGATATTAGACCGTTTCCAGACTTTTTTTCCACCCTGTATAGATAAAATATATTTTTGTAACCTTGCTCAGAAATATCTTTTAAACACCCTTTTTGAGGCTGAATTTTAAGTTTTCCCGCGGGTGGACCCTCCTTTTGGATACCCGCAGACCCCACGGAACATTACTATGTACCGAAACCTATGTTGTTACAAATGCAGCATTCCTCTTTCTCAAAAATGAAATAAAAGTACGGTATTTAGGCCTACCAATTTTGAAAGTGTGATAAATCATGAGAAATATAAATGAAGGAGAGGAAAATTAACACACAATATCACAAGAGTAATTGGTTTACTATACAAAACACACAAAAAAATAATGACTAGAACTATGTGAAGAACTTAACTGATTCAATATTTTTGTCATGTTGTAAATTAACTTTTTAGTAGCATGCGCACGGGCCACCTCGTAGATACTATAATACGAGCAATGTCTGAAGGGATGTGTGTTCCTCCACGATCTCGAAATCTAGCGGGTAGTTTTTGCTTAAACTTTGCATTAAAGAGTGTTTTGGCCCAAAAATAATTTAAGAACCCGCCTCAATCCCAGGAAAAATCTAATTTGGTCTAAATTTAAGTTTAAAAATCTTAATTTTTAACATTCGTCTTATGGGTTGCTATTTTGGTAACGAAATAACAACTAAAAGCAAACAAAAATAAAGGGACGTGAAATTTAAGCAGTTTTGTAACAGATGTTATCTGTAAAAAGTCTGGTGTAGATTTTAAAGCTTGATAGCTTGATTACCATGACACTATAACCAAAGTGAATTAAAACCAACGAGCAAGGCTCGGTTAACCTGGTACTATGAACTAAAATAATTTATACATATCACACTATGTTATCAGTTTTTCTAGGCTGGCCTAAGTATTGAAAACTCTCAAGTTAACACCACCTTGTATTTATATTTACGAAGACGAAATCAATGTTTGATTATAACAACAAGTTAAAAATACAGTGGCTGCTCTCGTTTACCTGAACATCAATAACTTGACATTTTCGGTAGTTCGAATAATTTCAGTAATAACTCTTGGAAAAGCCTGCCTAAATCAAAGGAAAACCATTCATCACTCGGAAAATTAATCTGGTCATATATTCTACCTCTTTAAGTTGAAGAAAGACGAACATTACTTATGTAGATATTACTCGAATTTCTGTACATTAGTCATATTCAACTAGCATTTTACCTCTACAGTTCAAAGTTTCCCTCTGTCTCGAAATTTTCAACAGACCTATAAGTCAAAACACTGGCTGACAGGTCGCAGTCGCACTGATGTTTACTTCGTAAGTTGAATTTACTAAATTAATTCTTTCTGTTACTCAAACTATTCCTCAGTGGATTTTAAGGAAGCGAGACTGTATAACCTCGTAAAATATCATCGATTGGGAATATAGCATATAGGCTACTATAAACAAAAAAATAAAATTTTGCACTTCTACTTTAGCGCCTTAAGCGGCCGGTTGGTACTATTATTATGTTGATCAACCTAAATCACAATTCATGGTTACTTACACCTATTAACAATTATAATGTTTGATAAGACATTTGAAACCTATTTTAACACTGTCCTAAAGCCAAATAGCGACTTCTGACGGTGTGAGCGGCATGTTTCGGCTGCCGTTCTCTTGTGAATAATCCTTTTGAACAGCGGCCGGGTCTGATGTACTCTGCAACAAAACCAACAGGTTATAAAATATAAGTCCTTTAAGTCCATTCAAACTATCCAAAATAAAAATATGTTGTTAAATATGTGCACAGTCGATGCTGTAATACAATAATAGACACCATCAGATTTACGAATGCGCCTGGCCGGGGCGCGGGCCTAGAGGAATGCCCGTAGATACTCGACATATACTCGAGCTCCAGTCATGATGGTGGTAACATGTATAAAATGGACTTTTTTAAATCGCTAATTACATACGTTTTTAAGTACAGGCCGAGGCCATAACAAACCATATCCTTCTTGAGCGTTTGTTTTTCTACTGTACTTAGTGTGTTTATTTATAAATTTCTACCCCAGGCGTGTACCCAGCTACCTTCGTGTGTGTACAATCAAGTGTGCCTTTTATTTGGTATAAACCGCATGTAAATCGGCCCATTGGAAGTCTCAGAGGAACTGTCCATAATATTTAAAAAGTTTACAGTTTCCCCATGTTTAATCTGTTGAATATTCATAAAAAGTTTATTTTTCATTTATGACCAATTTAACGTACCGAAATACAAATCAAACCTGATGCTAATATAGGACCGAAAACGTTACCACCCGCATGTAAATCGGCCCAGTAGAAGTCTCAGGTGAACTGTCCTAAGGTGTTTTTTATCTCACTATTATATATATATACTAAGGCATTAAGTTTTTATGTTTAAATTGGACTACTGGTGTGGTGCGATCTAAATGTTGGGAAAACATTAATAGTTTTATGAGTTACCACACGGTCAAATGATAGCGCTATCGATGTTCGTACAGAGGAAACTAGCATATATTGTATTTGAACGAATTTGTTTAAAAAAAGAGATTATGTTATTACGGTAGTGACTCTCCCCATTCCCCCCCCCCCCCCCCCCACTCCAACCCCCGCGACCCACCAGTGCCACCTGCGAACTTGACCTTGAGCTGAGGTGCTCGCTCGATTCTAAGAACCCATGTCCACAAACTCGCTTCTCTCAAGTATATTGTGTTCATTATTAATGCATAATATCATAGCCACCTTTAATAGAAGGCCGCGGCGACGAAAAGTGGCAACGGAGCTCACTAGGCTGACGCGGCAGCGCTGTACCATGCAGTTCAATGGAGAGCCCGGAACCTATCGCATCGTCTTACTTTGTCAATATAATGCTTGTTGTGATTAATAATGTGAATAAGATTAAATGACTGTCAAACTGGTTGACCACCAGGATAAACTAGTAATTTCATAATGCCGTAAAACCCGAAGTAGGCCTATATATGTGAGCAGTTTTTTTTTTTTAATTTCCTGAGGACGAAAAGCGTCATGTGGCTAGAGGATAGGAGCCACTTAATTAAATAATATTATAAATATTTTACAGTTACAAAATATTTTATGATTTTAAGTATAGGAATTTAATTACATACTCATTAATAATTTTATTTTATTATATAATAGTTAAATTTTAAATTATGTTTCAATAATATCAACAACATTCATGATGCAACTATACAGCATTACAGTTACATAGGTAATTCAGGATGAAAACAGGTTGATAGTTAAGTTAGCTTTGCTACTAGTGTACATAGTCAATGCTACTATTCACAACAATGTGAATAACTTCGTCAACATACGTTTTATAAGACATAATAAAAAAAATAAAAAAAATAAAAACTTTAAAGCTACAGTAAAAGTTACCTTTACTTTTTGATATCTTAATTAAGACGAATAATTAAAAGATTTACATTTTAACGATTCTGCTTTTTTGTAAGTTTGTGGATGTACTAGTTTTAAAGATCTGCCAAGATTAACTGCCAAGATTGTAATCTTCTGGTGGTAAAAACAAAACTAATTATATTGATGTTTAATTTAACAATGTGGACAGAGGTAGTTTGACGATCATTTCTGATTTTGTTGCAGCCATTTCATTTCACTTTTTATATCTACGCTTGAGGAATTTATAACGTTTTGAAGGGAACTGTCCATCCTCCGGTGATGTTACTATCTATATAAAGTCAGCCTGTTGTTAGACAGCAACATTAATTAATAGCCCAATGACAAATAGCAACTGGATCTAATATCGAACCTTTTTAAAAGCTAGGGTCTACAACTTTTCTGAGAATTGAACTGGGAACCTTTGGGTTGGCAAACATTACAATACGCAGGCATTGATTCCAAACATTAGAGCATATTTTAACAGAGGTCAACCAAAAACATAGTGTTTGAAATTTATCTAAATCAGCCGTGATGGACGATTGAAGTATAAACGTTTAGTTGAAGTATAGCACTGCGATCAAAATTACATGAAAATACCATTAACTGTTATTTTTAGTCCTGTTATTATGTCCAACATACCCATAAATAACCACACAAAAAGGCGTAATGAAACAACTTATAACAAAATGAAACCAACAAATATTGTCATTATTGTCGACTCTTGTAGAAGTTAGGTTAGTATAGTGCTATTAGATTGTAACAAAATTGTTTGTAAATTCTTTTATTGTTAGTAAAATGTTTTGCATTATTTTCTACGTTTGAACTGATGAAAGCTTTAAAATGCAAAAGATTTGTTTAACCCTTTGAAACCCGAATTATGATGCACCGAGAACAAAAATTTTTTCTCTAATTTTTTTTATTTAGGGTCCAAATAACACACAAACACTGTTTTTTTTTAATTTTCCCTCGCAGGTTAAAAAAATAAAAAAAATGTTTAAAAACAACAACGGGCACTTGTGGTTACAACGGGCAAAACCTAAGAAAAATCCCTTGTTGTTTCAAAGCAACAGTGGGTTTTTGTGGATTTAATGTACCATATTTATAATTTTGGAAAAGTATAAATAAAAAATATAAAGTATAAAATAACTAGAAGGTTTTTTTCAACAGAAGTTGAAATAATGCACAACTTGGTCAAAATCGTATAGAAATTTATTTATCACAATAGGAAAACATTACAACTTGGTAAACATCGAATAAAAAAAGTACTTATCCCAATGTCTCCCACCTCCGACACGTTGTCATCAGGAATTAATAAAAACCTTTCATTATCTTTTTTGTCCAAATATTCTGGCTTCATTGTGAAGTTTGGATCATGATCCATACAAAATGGCCAAAAGACATATAATTAACACAAAATATTAGCTGTAAATGAATTTAGAATTAGTATGGGGTTATATGGGGAAGCTGAATTAAACTAGTGAAATTTAATGTCACATCCGCCCATTGTAGGTTTTAAACAACATGGCAATTTTCTCAAATAATTATGGTAAATACTCACTAGAATTACTAAAAATTATTATTCACATAAACTAGAATAACTGAGGATTAATGAGGTATTTTTTCCCACATTACAAACTAATTAGAAACATAATAAAAGATCACTTGAAAGTACACAAGTTACCTGTAACCTTCAAACCTTGAAGTGGCTCTGAAGAAAATGTACTGTTGCTTTGACAAATGGTCTAAACTCCTATCTAGTGGCAATTTTTGAACTAAATTAGTGTTGTTATAAACCAACAGTGGGCTTTTGTTGTTCAAACGAATAATTTTTTAGAAAAATAGACAGAAACACGGCGTTGTATAAAAACAACGCTGGGCGTTAAAGGGTTAAAAAAACAGTATGGAGTGTGTGCGAGCTGCGGACAGAACGCAGACCAGCCGGCCTAGCGGCGGAGGGATTTGCAACGTTGCCACATTGTATGCCGCGGCCTTCTATTAAATGTGGCTATGATAATATGCGTCTTCAGTTGAATTAATTAAAAACACGATTGAACACAAAAAAGGCGAATGCAATCAAAACGATTTTTGAAAGTTTAAGTGTATGATAAAAGCATTTGGGCTACTCACCGGCTAAGGCCTACACTATTTAGCCTTAAAAACTTAGTTTTATAACCACTTGAATTTTTTCTTTACGGCTAAAATTAGTATCAAATGAAATTTATTTCCAATCTAATTAGGTACTTTAGTGGCTACGAGGTTCAGAGGTGCCTGAAAAAATTCAATTGTCCTTCATGTGAAAAAGACCCGACCAAGATAACTTCAAATTTAATAGCCGCTGGAGAAGAACCCCTGATGAATAAAAATGATTACTCTACTGATAAAACAAATAAATGGTAGGTCAAAGGTTTTGATCCGTCGGACGACACTCCACTTGAGAATATATATTATCTTTCAAAAGCAGTGCTCAACAAGACGAAACAAGTTGTTTTCAACAACCACCTATATGACACTCCGAAAAAACTAATACACCAAAACTAAAGCAGTTTTATCCATAAATTCTTTTACTCTAAAGATGGCTAGGCTGCTATCAGGCTTTATTTCCTGAAATTACTTAGTTCTATTAACACCATCTGTGTTAAGTATTGTTTTACTCTTAAATAAAAAACATCAAGAATTAGTGGGCTTTATTTACCTTGCTCTTCCTCCTAGTTTTGGAATATAGCAATGCTTGCTCCCAATATCAGCAGTGTTGTCGCGGTTTGGTTAGTTTGGTTGTGTAAAATGTTCAAAAGTGAAAATTTGGAACTTTATCAGAAAATTAAAATAAAATTGGTCGATTTATAATAAAATAGTACTGTAATTCTCCGATGTATCCACAGAGTTACCCACGTTTATGTCTAGGCCATTGACGACATATCCTTTAAGAGTAGGCCTTCCCAAATTGCGCGCCAGAATAGGCCTACTCTGGGTCAAGGACACTAGACCTATACGGTACTGCAGAAACGTTGAATTGTAATTCGTCTGTGCCTTTGCCTATACCCGCTAAGCGTCATTTCTACGGTAGTAGAATAAATGAAATTACATTGAACAAACACGAGTAGGTCTAATGAAAAGTAACTTAAAATTTACAATGAGCTTCTTTTTTAAGTTATTTACCTATTTCATCTTTTATATAGTAGAAGGTCTATCTTTTTCCGTTGAATTGGGATCCTTTGGGATAGATTTTGTACATCTGAAAATCTGAAATATAAAGTTATGTGCCGTAGATCGTATTTTTTGTCCAATCTCTTTAAAAAAATTTGGATGAACAAATATTATGTATAGGCCTATCTCAAGGTGAATCGTTGGCTGTGTTTGGTGTAGATAGTGCCGCTAATAAAATTAATAATTGTGACATTCCGTTCAGTAAAAATGTTGAGCTAATTAATCTGCCTAGCCAGCAATGCTGTTCTATATTGTTGCGAGGAGGATAATTATATCAGGTCGTAATAAAAATAAAACTAGTTATAACAAATAGTCTACGTTTAGAAGATAAAGAATGAAGTTATGAAAGTGAAATACTGTAACAGTATAGGGGCCTAGGCCTCGTTTAGTATCCGCGGTCCGGGCTGCTTGAAATTATTCACCCACTTCTTATGTGCGTACAAAACTGTACACTATGATAAAGCACAGTGGGACAGTCTCTCCATTTAAACTCGGTTACATCACATCTAAGACATTTTTTATACTTTTAGTGTATTTAATTTGTTATAATATGATATCTATAGACCCTAATAGCCTATCCAAATGTCTCGCATTTTTAATACCAATGACCTTCGTAAAACAATGGTTTCCGTCGATGACATTTACTAGGCAGTGGAAATCGTGGAGATACGCACGAGGTGATACAAAGGGCGACAGAATTTGACACGTTAACTGCCACGTCGGCCCGCTTGGTCCAACATAATGCTAAAAAGTCCACCCTCGTACCTATTGGAACAACGGTGTACCGTATGCAGTTTCAGTATTTTTGCCGCTAGGCTAGGCTAGAAGGAACCTAGACAACTGAATACAGAGGTAAATTTCATTTGCATAGGCACAGATACTCAGATTAACTCATTATGTTCATCTACTCATTAATTAATTCATAGTATCTGTTAACTGAAGATTTGTTAAAAAATACAAAAAATGACGTTCTATAACTAACTGTAATTACAACATTGTATGCATCTCATCTGTAACGACCTTTTAGGCCTATTTTACCATCAGAACAGTAGGCCTACCGTAGCAACTAATGTCGGCGGCAATAGAACAGGCGGATCAAGGCCAATGAATTTAACGTACAGATAAATGAGAATAATTATAAGCTGGCTTATTGAAAACTTGAACTTAACCCGCCTTTGCCGCCGACTTTAACAGGAAAGGCGGGAAAGAACAAGAAATCCCAACACATGCACATGGCATGACGTGTCACTGGAGGGGGAAAAACACTGGAGGGGGAGTCACAGTAGGGGAGAGTCACAGTGGAGGGGGCACCATACCGGAAGGAAACTAGCAGAAACCAAACACGTGGTATGACGTGTCACTGGAGGAGATCGTTTTCGGCGCGCAATTGATCAAATATTTTAGATCAACATTTTAGTGCAGTAACCACTAACCAGACCGATCCGACGGGTCATTTTGAAGAAAATAAAATACAGTACAAAAAATGTGTCGTTGGTCGGTACGGTTCGTATCCCCTCCAATTTTTTGGCCATTATTTTCATACAGGTGTTTAGTCTACTAATTGCTAAAATGCATTTTGTTGACCATAACTCATTAGAAAATTACCAGTACATATTATCAAGTTTTGTCAAAATTGGTTCTGTCGTGAAAACTCCCGTGACAATATTTGTTAAACATCCGCTTCATTGCTTTCCAACTCTTAATCTCTCAACTAAGCTCTCTTTCTATGGTACTAGAAATAAGGAACTCAATTTGATCAAATCTTATTTATCTGGACGGAGACAAAAAGTAATGGTAAATAATGTTAGTTCTGATTATTTGGATGTGTATGCTGGCGTTCCGCAAGGTTCCGTTCTCGGACCTTTTCTCTACCTAATTTTTGTAAATGACATGTATTGTAACATTCCAGTGTTCTCAATATTGTACGCGGACGACACAACACTCATATGCTCTGATAATGATTTTGAGAATGTTAAACGACAACTTTCTGATGCCCTAGATGTAGCTAAACTGTGGTTTGAATCAAACATTCTGGTTATCAATAAAGACAAAACTGAATTAATATATTTCTCTCTGAAAGATGTTCCATTAGATAACAATTTTAAAAGTGTTGTAACTTAAAACTTCTTGGTTTCTCACTAGATAATCATTTAAGCTGGGAACCTCACATCATGACCTTGTGTAAGAAACTTTCCCGTGTTGTTTTTTTGCTGAGGAGACTCAAGTTATCTGTGTTAATAATCGTATATTATGGTTTATTTCATTCTCTTATTAACTATGGAATACGTTTGTGGGGAAATTCTTGCCATGTTTCAAAGGTTTTTTTTATGGCAAAAAAAGGCCATTAGAGTATTAGACAATCTCACTAGTCGCCAATCCTGTAAACTTAGCTTTAAGAAACTGAAAATTCTAACCGTCCCGTCTCTGTACATTTTAAGTAATTTATTTCATGTTAAACAGAACATAGACTCTTTTTCTTGTCAAGACTCACCACAATTATCAAACTAGACATAGATTCAATTTAGTAACTCCTCATGTTAGACTTAAGAAAACTTTAAATAGCCATATATATCAACAGTTAAAACTGTACAACAAGTTACCTTTAGAAGTAAGGAACTTGCCATTTACTAGCTTCAAGAGAGTTGTTACAGAACAGGCTAAAAGTGAAGCTTTTTACTCTCTGGAAGAATTCCTGGGTATAGGCCTATAGCTTTGTAATAGTAGGCCACTTTTTGTTTTGTTTCTTTGACTTAATGTATTATTATTGACCTTATTATTGACGTGTCCTATTGCATATTTTGTTATGTGCTCATAGGCGGCTAAAGGGGGGGGGGCTTGGGGGGGCTAAGCCCCCCCAGACTTCCGTGGCATTGTAGGAAAAACTTCATAGGCCTATTTTAAAATAATAAATTTATATGTTGACTGACGTTTCCAAAACGCAATTTGGCAGCAGAGACTGCATAGAGTTGTGTGAAATTATAGTGTAAATAATAGAATATTGGAATACAAATTTCAATAGATTCAAGGTTAGGCTAATTAATATGGGGGGCTATACTCACGCATCGGCATTTGTTTCTTATATACATAAGCAATTATTTATGTTTTGCTTATTTTGAGCTAGGGTCTTAAAAACGCAGAAATTGAAAGAATACTATTAACTAAACATTGGGTGAAAATTACACTCTGCTAAGTTTTACGGTTATTGAGTTCTGCTTCCTTAAAGTCAGCCATGTCGCCGATGATCGTGGCGAACGCATCTGCTCCGCCCGAGGCCGCGGCCGCGAAACTGGGTTAAACGAACTCAGACTCAGCCAATTTTACAGCCCTGCGGCGGCTAGTTTATGTTTGTTATTGCTATATAGGCCAGAAATACTTTCAAACATTATTCACAGTGAAAATAACACAGGTAATCACTTGGCAAATCAACCGTGGCTATACGTAGGCCTAGCGGCGAAAGAATGCTTCCGTCAACGACCTGATCATGGTTTATTTATTGCTGTCTAGATTGCCGGACGTATGACTTAACCCTAAAAATATGATTTGTTTTTAGTTATTGAAAGTATTTTTGACCTATATAACAATAAAAACATTACCGCCCCAGCGGGCTGTGTACAGTTACCTGAGTACCGGTATGTGTTGTGTCGCGGCCTCGGCTGGAGATGCGTTCGCCGCAATCATCGGTGACATGGCTGAATTTACGCAACCAAAACTAAGAAACCGTCAAAATTAAAAACGTTAAATTTTCACACAATGTTGAGTAAATGGGGGGCTAGATCTAAAAATTCCAAACTGGACACCAAACGCCTTTTCGGCCAAGCGCGAGGATCCCGAGTAAATGATCTTCTTTCAATTAATGTGTTTCTTTAAGATCCCAAAAGACCTAACTCAAAATAATCTAAACAAATTTTTTGGCTTATGTATAACAAACAATTACCCTCCCCTCCCATACTTATCTATCACCTTCAACAGTACCCTTCCCTACCTGCATGCCATAGCACTGTTTTCTCACTTTCTGTCAAATAGACCTAGCAGTACACAATTGTAAATTTCAGATGTCAAGTTGGTGTACCACCCGTCCCGTCTGCTCTCTGTCCCTTTGGGATACCTTCTGGGCAAGGAATCTCTTTTTAGCAGTACTGATTACTGATAATGATAATGTTATGGTTCAATAATAAGTTCCCAAACTATCTGGCTCGGTTTGTATTCCTTACTCATAAAACGCTTGATCCAATATGGGTTAATTCAGCTATGGGCAAATTTATTTTTTCGTCTGTCTCTTATAGTGTCAATCAGGTTGCCGTTCTCCTGCATCGGTAGCCTACTAGGCCTATACCTTAAAAAAAACGAACCAGATAGATGGCATATCTGTATGGTGAACTTGGCTATTGTGCAGGTTTAAATTTGTATAGGCCGAATAGGCCCACCAATGAGTGAAATAACTAAGTGAATAAACAATGTTTGCAAATAAAGCTTTCGTATTGCCAATAATGCTCTTAATCAAGTAAGGCCTATCAATTATCCCTTGTCAGACATTACAGTTAAATTTTGATCACAGAAATTTAGTAATTTTTAGTAATTTTTGTCTTGCTTATTTAGGAGATTTAATATTTTGGAGGACATCCGTTAACTATGGACCATAACAGTAAACACATTATTTTAGATTGAATATCCATTATTTCAAATGATCTCAATTCAGAGTGGATCACAATTTGTCTAACACGCCCGATCACGCTCACTTTTTTTGGCATTCTTTCTTTTTCCAGTTACAGTATCTGAATTATATTCAACAATAACTTATGTAGCCTACACTATTTTTTAAGATGCATGTTTTCAAGAAACTAGCCCATTTTCGAGTTATGAAAAAATGCAGAAACATAAATTTAAGATTTCGATCAACAACTAAATAATTTAAACAAGGTTGACGTTCATCATTATTCTGTTGCTCTGAACACATACATATCGGTCTCTTCAAAATTTTATTTTTATTGCAAGTATTGTAATTTACAATAACTTATTGTTCTATAAATTTAACCACTTTACATTCAACATTGGATTACATACCCACAGTTTAGGTAAGAAAGTTGAGGTTGTTGTGCTGACGTATTAGTGACGTCAATGCATTCATTGGTAATGAAGGGGGGGGGGGGGGTTAGAGACATTTAGTGCTAACACTTCTAAAGCCCTAGCCCCCCCAGAAAATCTAGTCTAGAGCCGCCTATGTATGTGCTTAATGGAAATAAAGTATTGTCTATTGTCTATTGTCTAACTGCTTTCAGACCTGAACTAGCAGAGTCAGCAGCAGGTCGTCAAATAAGGGCACACGGGCCCAAAAAATTCCGCACAATGCCCTGACATTATTCATGATTAACTCACTTACACTTTTAAAACTGTACTTTCCTATCATTACAAATAAATGTTATAACAATTGTTATGTTTTCCATTCGGTTAAATTTCAATAAAGTAGGCCTACTGGAGACGGTATGTATTAATTAATCGGCCTAGAAGGTTGGGATATTGTAAAAGTCTAATTTAATTTAAAGATCATAAGAGAAATGTCACTCTTCAATTCATCTTCGTCGTGGGACCCGATTGACTGTTCCAGTTGCAAAAACAATGAAATTACAACCAATTTAAAAATGTAAGCCTAACGGATAAATTT
This sequence comes from Neoaliturus tenellus, assembly GCA_030545055.2. Lineage (NCBI taxonomy): Eukaryota > Metazoa > Arthropoda > Insecta > Hemiptera > Cicadellidae > Neoaliturus > Neoaliturus tenellus. The sequence continues at coordinate 55,943,208 of CM061534.1, read as the reverse complement.
ATTGATATAGGCCTAAAATGTTTGTATAATATTGCCTATGAAAAATATAAATGGAAGAACGAAAATCAATGTTGTTAAAATAATATTAATTAAAAGGATTACATAAATTTAAAGTTATAATGTAAATGTGGGATAACTATGACTTTTTCGAATTTGGCCTAGGGAAGTAATACGATCTGCGGTTGTCGGATCAAGTTACACTCCAAAGCTTGGGCGGTGGTGGCGGGGAGGGAGGGGTCGAGTGTCTAGTATCAAGTTACAAGGTGTAATATATACCCTTTTCTCATTGGTCGATGTTAAATTTTTTAAATATAACGACTTTTCACCAGAAATTCAGCCAGTTCTCGGCCGTCTTTCGTCGGGTGAACATCGCGTCTCGCGCCTTGTGGAAGTGTTGTTACATTTTTAATAATGCAGGCCTACATGTGTTTTAAATTCTTGACTTAATGTTATTGCGTTTATTTATTTTCTCTTCTTTTTTATTTGTTTTACTTTCAATAAACGCTAGTTTATTATTTAATTCATTGCCTTTAACAGGTACGGTATCGTGTAACATAGCCTAAATGTAAAAAAAACCGTCTGTTTTATTTACTACATCTGTGATTTTGGATACCCATTTTTCAGGTAAGCTTTAGATTAGTAATAATTAGCTTTTCATTATTTTAAAGCGAAGATAGTCATTTCGAATTTAGCCACGCCCTCACTATTTACGTTTCTTTGCTCTCTTGGAAAATGTACTGGTATTAGCCTATGTTTAGTATAAATTTGTCGAGTTTCAGATACAATTTTTAGCATCAAATGTTTATTTAAAAAACTTAAATAAATCTATCACTTATTGTTTGAGTACCTAGGCTACTCTCATTTTATAACTTACTGGGTACTTACTACACGTTGCGAAAAATTTCCCGCCCGGACGACCCCCCACCCCCCACCACTCCAACATCAACTTCTGTTCCAAAGTCACGAGTACGAGGGGAAGATTCCCCTTACCCCTCTCCTCGCTGATTCCTCCTCGGCCATTTCGCCTTTAAACGTCCGCGAGTGAGCAGTATTTGTGGCGTTCCGCGTATTCAACGATATTTTACTCCGTGTTTGTTTGTTATTATTAACAATGGATCGCATTGAACTTTTCGCGAGTAACTTTAAATTTTCTGTTCAGACGGATAACGGTGTTCGTATTTTTACCAAACGCGGGTATAAGGACTTCAAGCCAGAGAGAGGTAGCCAAGTTTTCGTCGGGCGGCTACCCAAGGACGCGTACGAAGATGAGATTTACAATTTCTTCGCTGAAATCGGTGAAATTGTACAGATAAAAACTATTCTAAACCTCTCAGGAGAAACAAGAGGTTTCGCTTTTGTCACGTTTTTAAACCCAGCGTATGCGGCACGAGCTGTAAGTGAGCTCAAGGGAAAGGAAATGGAAAGACCAAACTGTCGACCTATTCCAATTTTCTTGGATATCTCAACGGAAAGGCCGACTCTGGTCTTATCAATTGCCGAAGGCGAAAGAGCATCAACTCGTCAAATCAAAAAGGTAAAACTTATGATTTGTTGAATTCAAAATTTCATTTGACTTTATTACCAAAATAACAGTAAAACTTATTCAATTTTACTAAGTTATTGACAAATTTTATTAAATTACAAGAAGACCTAACTTTGTAACTTGTGAAAGCTGATTGTAATTTTAATAAGATTCATTTTATTAAATTCAGACAAATAATACACAATTACAGGCTCTGTAAAATTGGGGGGCTTAATAGATTTATTATTTAACTATAATTTTCTGGGGTATGGTTCGTATTAACGAGTCGTGTGGTGGAATTTGGGCGTAAAGGCGGGCAATGTATCTAGAACGGGAATATCAATGAAAATGGCGCCACTTCCAATATTGGCGGGAACTCGAGTCCTCTTGTTCTTCTTCTAAAACGCTATAGCGTGACAAGCACCCCCCACTCTGCTGATCCCGATCCCGACCGACGACGGACGGGAACCGAAGTTAACCGAAGTCCGAAAGTGCAGTGAACAATCCGAGCTTCTGCTTTGTTTATGTTTGTGATAACCTCAAAGCTACTCTGTGTTAAAGTTGGTGGAGGTAATTAATTAATAGAATAAATAGTTAATACTATAGCAATAATAATAAAATAAATAGTTAATACTATAACAATTACTTTTTTTCAGTGGTGTAAAAAGGTGTTGGGAATAAGGTAAATTAGTCTACATGGGAAACCTTGTTGACCAGTATAAAAACATTTTGACCGGGCACTTTAAAAAGTCGGATTTGCACAAAGTTTGGTATGAACATTCTAATAATGGTCCTACACAACCTATATAAATTTCATAAAAATAAATTTTTACTAAGGGTGTTTGTATACAAAAAAACCTTGTTGACCAATATAAAAAACATGTTGACCGGGTACTTTAAAAGTCTGATCTGGACCAAATTTAGTATGAAAATTCTAATAATGGTCCTACACAACCGATTAAAATTTCATAAAAATAAATTTTTATTAAGGGTGTTTGTATTTAAAAAAAACTTTTGACCAGCATAAATTTCTAATGTTGATAATTTGGAAAAATCTCTTACCTTTTGAAATTTATGCAAATTTTCATAGAAATTAGGCCTACTTCTTTAATTCAATATTATCAAATATACTTGTCTTATTTACAAATTTACAATAGGTTCTCACTAATGGATGTTTGGCACTTTGAAGTCACATGTAAGTTACAAGTAATTTTTTAAAGACTTGCTATAGCCTAGGCCTATATCCTGCAACAATAAAATTGGCTAAGGAATTCCTTAAGATAACATGAACCACAGTATTTTATACAGTTCATAATCAAATACCAGCCACTTATCAAATTGTTTATTATTGCTTTAAATAGTAACTCGTAAGTAATTTAATTTTTATAAATTCTGATCAATTTTTACCATATTTAAATGTAGGCCTAGGCCTAATCGATGTTTGATTAAAACCATCATGAAATATCTCAGTATTTTTAGTAGCCTTTTTTATCACAAATTAATCACAAAATACCCCCGTCGCAGCAGACCTGCGTACTCAGCGAATTTCCAAATTAGTACCTAATATTAATTTTGACCAGATAAACCTGTAAACCAAACATCATCACATATTCATAAATAGGTAAATAAATGTATATTCTCCTTAAGATAAATATAGGGAAAGAGTATGCAGGTATGCTGCCATGGGGAACACTAAAAGTAGGTTTTAACATTTAAAAAATTTATTTCGACCATGAAGCCATATACTAAGTTTCATCAATATCTGTCCATTGCTAAAGGAGTTTGCTTATTCTCCATATGATTAACATGGGAAAAGAGTATTCAGGTTTGCTGCCGTGATAAGCGCAAAAAATAAGATTTTTTACCATAAATGGATGAATCTCAACCAAATGAAGCTGAATACCAAGTTTCATCCAAAAATATTGGTTAATAAGTGAAATATTAACACATCCTTTTTCTCCATAAGATTAACATTGGAGCCTCAAAATACAATGTAGCCTACTGTCTTTAGACTTTTTAATATCTCGGTAGGCCCCTAACCAATGGAGATAGAGCAAAGCTTCAAAATACTAAATTGTGTGTTTTTTGAGCTAAATCCAATGATCCAAATAAAAATTTAATATTTAAAAAAACTACATATGAAAAATGCAAAAAACCCATCTTTGGGGTACAAAACCCCCCAAAACTACCCCTTCTGGTTGGTCGATATGTCTGGTTTATGATCTCATCCAAATAAACATAGGATTACACATCTGTACCAAATTTGGTGTCGATCGGACCGTTTCTACGAGAGTTATCGTGTCTAGGAACACACACACACACACACACACACACACACACACACACACACACACACACACACACACACACACACTCAGATATATATATATATATATATTAATGACTATTATTTTTGGTCTCTGGGCACCTAAAAACAAAAAAGTAACATGGTCCCGGGCTTAGGTCTTACCAGACCTACGGTAATAGCTTATTCCCTATAGGAAATTTGCTAAAATCACATTTAGTTCACTGTAATCTACTTTGACTTTATAATGTTCCTTTTACCAATTTTTCTGAATGATATTTTTCTGTGCAGCTTTTTAACCCTATAATTATTTTGTGACAGTTTTGTTTTCTACCTTGTTTACTTTTATTTGTTATTATGTTGTTTTACTTTTGTGTTTTATGTTGTATTAAAAATACCAAACAAGTTTTGATGAAAATATGTTATTTTTAGTACATTTAAAGTCTGTATTGAGGGTGATTGCAATTAATTAATTATTGTATTTTTTTCCTACGTAAGTTTACCTCCCTGAGATGCAGTAGAGATCCAGACGAGATCTAGAAGAGACTTCTCTTTAACGTAACATTAGGCAATAAAAGAAAATTTTACTATTTCCTGACGTTGGAAGTCAAGCGCAATTAAACATTCTTCTAATATTGTAATATTTACAAGAATGTTTAATTAATACATGGAAAAATTAAAATGACACATCCAACATAACTTAAGCGTTATTTGTTATCAATACATGGACTAAAACTCTGTATCACAATCATTCCATTAATTTTACTTCTTAGGCCTAATACAAAAGTAACTAAAATTAATAATTCTATTAAGTTGATGGTTTATAGATAAAACAACACAGGATAATAAAATAATTTAATAATATAAAGGGAAATAACATTGCTGGATGATCATTTGGGAACAAAAGTCTAATTTTAAAGTTTTACCTACATAACAAATATAGTCCAAATTAATGTTTTAAAAGTACCCGGTCAACAGGTTTTTATAATGTTTAACAAAGTTTATGTATACAATACCCTTTGATAAATAATTTTTATGAAATCCATACAGCTTGTGCAGAACCATTATAAGACTGTTCATACCAAATTTTGTGGAAATCCAACTCTTGAAAGTACCCAGTCAGCAGGTTTTTATACTGTTTAACCAAGTTATTATGTACACAATCCCCTTATTGATAATTATTTTTTATGAAATCCATACAGCTTGTGCAGAACCATTATAAGTAGGCTTGCCATAATTTTACATGGTCAAACCGGGACACCTAGGGTATAAAACAGTATACACCCCCCACCCTCACCCAACCTTCGCCACCAATGAAGAACAATTCAGTGGTCAAATTATGTAAATTTAGGTTAAATTTATGTTGTATGTTAAATTGTAGGTAGTTCTTAAATTAAATATGACTATAGGGATCGCCTCCCAATCCAAATTCGACCACAATTTTTAATGACCTAGACCCAAGAAGTTTAAAAATATTTTATTACTGAAACATTTAACATTTTTTTCTTTCTGTTCTTTCTATAAGTTGTTTTTACAACAGCTGTTTAATGATTTAATCTCCTCAATTATATTAGCATTCGAACTTTGAAAGCCTGGAGTCCATGAGAATTAGAATGGGATTCTGCTCATCTACAGAAAGATACTTTTCCGGTATGCATGGATTTCTCCTACGATGTACATAGATTTTAGTTTGGATAAAAATTAATTTAAGTTTATTTAAAAAAAATATTACTCAAATGGCAATGAAAAAATATTTTTATTTTGTTTTACTAAAACCGGGACGAAAGCGAAACCGGCCGGGACACCGGGACAAGGGTGAAAAACCGGGACTGTCCCGGTCAAACCGGGACGTATGGCAAGCCTAATTATAAGACTGTTCATACCAAATTTTGTGGAAATCCAACTCTTGAAAGTACCCAGTCAGCAGGTTTTTATACTGTTTAACCAAGTTATTCCTATGTTCACAATCCCCTTATTGATATTTATTTTTTATGAAATCCATACAGCTTGTGCAGAACCATAATAAGACTGTTCATACCAAATTTTGTGAAAATCCAACTCTTACGCTCCTTTCACACATCACGGTTTTGCCCGTACGATTAAAAATCGCACGGCAGACATTCCAATAAGAATCTTATAAAAACCCTCGCCGTGCCTGTGTGAAAGGTCTCATAAGATTCTATCAGAATGTCCGCCGTGCGATTTTTAATCGTACGGGCAAAACCGTGATGTGTGAAAGGAGCGTTAAAAGTACCTGGTTGACATGTTTCTATGCTGGTCAACAAGGTATTTTTTTTGTAC